>CAKOAT010530709.1:44670-70640 GCA_932364175.1 Eruca vesicaria subsp. sativa
TGAAGTAACTTTCGAAAACGATCCGGCACTGAGCGACCGATCTAAACTTTTCCTCCTAGCAACACGATCCGAAAGATCTCACTCTTTAGCCATTTGGTTCACGAGCATACGCTCTCATTCCTCCCAATTACATCCGAGAATGAGACCGCCCCGCAAACGACTCCGCACGGGCTCTGCATCGAGCTTCTTAGGATCTGTCTCCCTCGAGTAAAAAAAAAAAAAACAACTTCCATACAAAGGAAAGTTTATACGAAACGTTCACCGTATAAATCAAACCTACAACGGAAAAACGTTTTCTATAAACACGGGCATACTTGGCATATCAAGCTCGACAAAGGCTACTTGGCTATTGTCCGATTGCGCTTCACTTCAATGCCAAGTTTACAAACCGACTCGACCTTTTCGATAGCACGAAAGTGTCGCGGTCTAATCCTCTACCAAATACGACCTTCCTGTGCGGCTGAACACAACCTTCGCGCCAAGCCAATACATTCAACGGATAATGCAAACTTGTCGAAAGTCGGCTAAGTTCTGTATTCTCGCGATTCACTCTATTCCCAAAGCAAGTTTCCTACAAAATCCGACGTATAAGAAAACACTCGTACCAGAGCTTCTAAAGCCGTACGAATTTCGGAAGGTCAACACTTCACAAAGCACCGTAACGAAAAACGCTTCGTTTCAGGGAAACAACGTACGCGACCTCTCGGTCCTAATTGCTCTAGCACAAATCGTAAAACTACATAACATCCAAACAGGAATTTAAGTTTTAATTGCGAATATCCGCAAACGAACCAAAGTATTCCTGTGAAGCAGGGTTAAGACATAACCCTCGCAGCACCGCGCAACATCTTCGAGCCCGCAAACGATCCAAACACGAAACGCGGCATATAAAATAAAAACCAACTTTCGGCACTGCGAGACGTCGCAGACGCCCGGAGATTAGTTTTTCGACATAAATACCTTCCTCGATAAATTCATTTTCTTGGAAGACCTAACAGTCCGTCCGCGACTATAAAGTTATGCAAAACTTCTTAACGTACGTATCCTTCGCGAAGGCCAAAACAACGTAAACATTTAACGCCTAAAAAGTTTGTTGCTGATCACAACAAACTCGCAACAGTCCTAAACAAACTTAAGTTATCTCGCAGAGATAGCTCTCGAACACCCGACACAAGGGTAATAGCACTATAAAAGAAATCCAAACTTTTGGTCAACACTTCCGGGCAACTTAGAAATTGTTCCCGGTGAGATGAGATGCTCGGTTCCAACCAGACGAATCGTATAAGCCGAGAACCTATCGCGGATTCTAAATCGGTATGGAATCAGGTTAAAATCGCAACAGGCAAAACGAAAGCCGACTAGTCATCGCATAGCCTCAATCCGAAAGTAAACCTAGGTCTTGCCCTAAACCCAGCACACTGGTCCCTAACGTCTCAAGGCATGAATCGAGATCCTAAAGGCATGTCTCTTCGTCTATATCTAAACGCTCACTCGATTTACCAAACATCCTACGACAGGCAAACGAACAAGGCGATCTACTAAGGGAACGGAATGCGAGACGAAAACTCGCGGACCTCCCTCAATATCAACTCATATTCTTCCCGCTACATTCATACGAACAAAAACACGCTCTCTCAGTCCGAAATCATTCAAACCTTTTTTTCCTATCTTTTTCCGTTTTTCGTTATCGAGCTGCGACTCGACTAGATCTAGGGTTTTATGTTTCTAAATATCTGATGGCCCCTGCGGCCAAAGCCTTTGTAATTCCTTGTAATGATCGCAACGCTCTTACGCGAATCGAAAATAAGATCGACTTTCTTTATATATTCGTTTTATTATGTTTTTCATATTTTTCCGCATTTATTTGGTTACTTGTCGTTGGTTCCCACATATATGTTCAGGAGTATTTTGGAAGAAAGTGATGTTTTTGGCGTATTTTAGAGAGAATTGGAGAAATCACTCGATTTCAGAATCGACCAAGACAACGTGTTCAACACGGAGTGATTCATGTTGATCGATATGCACTCTGCAGTATCGATCGATGCCGAAGGTGCGGAAGACCAATTTGTGAGATAGCCAACTTGAAATCCAAGACATCGCCAAATTACAATTATGCCCATGATGATTTTTAATCTAAGTTTATATATTTTGCCAAAGTGTTATAGGCAGAGGGAGAGCTTTTCTTGTACTATTTTTAAACAGCAAAAGGTTTTTAGGATTTATAGTTTGGGAGAGAAGATCAACAAAGTGATTATGCAGTTTTATTACCTTGCTTGTGTTATTATTTGCTTAGCCATGTCTGAGTAATTCACTTATTAGAATTAGGGTTTAAATAGGTTAGTGGGATTAGCCTCAACTATAGGATCACTTGTTGTGGTATTCATTAATAGGATGTTTTTAAAGATTATGTTCTAGACTTCCTAACTAGAAACCTGAATTTAGGAATCTTGGATTGTGTAAGTAACCTTTAGACAACTCTGATTATCCTGAATACATCTTATTAATCTAGGATTTTACTAGAGAGAAGGTGAACACTTGATCTAGGGGTCCATAGTGAATATATATTAACTCGCGCATAACGCTTGACTAGCCGCATGGATCGATATTCCCATTGAAAACCGATTGACATTGAGTAAAATGTATCGATCGATATTCGTATAGAACAATCGATCCACACTGTTATTGATCGGAAATTATTGTTTGGGTCAATAAATATCTAGTCAATAGACTTATTTATTAAGCGAGAGTTTAGTGAATCTGTTATTAAGATAGTTAAGCTATTTAATACCATGCAAACAACTAATTATGACCTATAGGATTATAATTTAGAACACATGCATAAAAGCCCTAAGTCTAACACCTTTCCAAATTCGTTCAAAGCCCTTATTCTATTATGTGGATTAATTGTCTTGCTCAACTAGAATATTTAGTATTTCTTGTTTACTGCAATTTTACATTTAATATCAACCAAACATTATTACTTGATTATATTTAAGTTGTTCCCTAGCTCCTTGTGGATTCGAACCGTAAGTACTAAAATAGATCTCTTACTTGAGAGAGTAAGTTGCTCCTTAGGGTAATTTGAGCACGTATCACATACATAGTATTCATTTCCAGGAACTCGGAAACCATCTGGCTGAGTCATGTATATCTCCTCCTCTAGCTCTTCATGAAGACACATTTTTTCACACCAAATTGCTCAAGTTTCATGTCATGACGTGTTACTTACTTCTTTCGACATACAGAAATATGAAATTCAGACTAGAAACACTCTGCTGGAAGTATCTCTGACCACATATGACAATATCTCATTATAGTCTACTCCCTCTCTCCGATTGAACCCTCTTGCAACAATCCGAGCTTTATACTTAACTTCTCCTGCCGATATGTTCCATCCTTAATCTTGAAGACCCAGTTGCATGTAACATCCTTCCTCCCCGATGGTAGTATAACCAGATACCAAGTATGAACCTCTCATGAGATTTAATCTTGTCTCCTAATGCTGCATGCCATTTCTCAGACTCGGGACTAAAAATAGCTTTCCTGTAAGTGGATGAAGCATCCACTTACCCTGCAACCTGAAGTGCATAACTGATGCAGCAGCATCAATACTTTTTCCGCAACAATGATAATCCAAAACATTATCATCGTCCCTATCTCTTCTGTTTTATTCTATTTTCCTTTTTCAAGTTCTTAAGCTTTTTCTTTCCTACATAGTTTTGGTTTTCTTTTCCCTAGCTAACTTGTAGCTATGGAACTACAATATATTCAGAGTGTTAGTTCTCTTTTTAGAAAAGTTTGATTTAAAAAAAAAAAGAGCTTTAATTTATACCTTATTTAGATTCGATTCAATTCATCCAAATGGGAAGTTGGTCTCAAGAAGCTATCTCTGGAAACTCTTTGATCGATCCAAGAACATGTCTCGACAAACCCTAAAAGTTCTTAGATCGACCATTCGTCCATTCGTACGCTATGCCAGGTTGGTATCAGAACCTTGGTACGCTCCGAAAATTTCTCAACCACTACGATGGTCCGAAAAACTCAAAATCAGCAATATCAAGCAGATGCCAACATACCCGCAACACAACAGTCCGTGAACGATCTCCATGCCTTAGTTCACAATCTCGACACCGCAGCCACAACCTTAACAACCCAACAACAAAAATCCAATTCATCTCGTCGTTACCGCAACAACTCACCTTGCCACCACCACAACAATTTACCTCACCATCGCCGTAACGACCAAATTTCAATCCACAACGATTCAGACAGTGACAACAATCCATTTGCACCACTACACCAACAAAATACTCGTAACCGCAATCATGATACAAACTCTGACAATGAAGAACTTCCTAATACCGCTGGAAGTCATCGTTTAAAACCAAAATCCCAAAATTTACGGAAGGGCAGTCAGTGGAAGCTCTACTTGACTGGTTTGTCACCGTCGACAAAATTTTAGGACCTCTTGGCAGTTGTGTTCTACTCGTAGCAATTAGATTTCGAGAAAGTGCAGCGGCCTGGTGGTCGCAATTAAAAACGTCCTGAGCTCGTCAAGGCAAATCCGAGATCATGACTTGGGATAAATTGAAGCGTTTAATCAAAGCCACATTCCTACCCTACAACTACGATCAGATTTTGTTCCAACGCTTCCAGTACCTCCGGCAAGGAAACCGCTTTGTTGATGAGTATGCTAAGGAATTTTTCTCATGATCAATCGTGTTGAAAACAAAAAACACTGACTCACAACGGGTAGCTCGTTTTATCGGTGGATTACGTCAACAAATTAAGCATACACTCAACCTGTTCCAGCCATTAACAGTTTCCGAGGAATATCAACAAGCCCTTACCATCGAATCTGAAACTCGGGCCAATTATTCATCATGGAGTAACAGTCAAACAACTCGCTTTAACAAACAACCCTTTCATCTACTTCCGACACTACAACACCTAAGAAAGATACTCCAAGTACATCAATAGTCACCACTGATCATTCAAGACAGCAACGCTCAAGTTCGATGTGCTTTCCTTGCGGGGAAGTCAGTCATCGACAGTCAGCTTGCTCCAATAGAGCTCGACGTGGTCTCTTGCTGGATGACCAGTATGGTGATTTTGACAAACCAATCTACGATGACGACGACACAGGGTAAGTAGAAGATGACCAATATGGTGATTTTGACAAACCAATCTATGATGACGATGACACAGGGGAAGTAGAAGAACTCGTTGCAGATTCTGAAACCCTCGTGATGCTTCGCCGTTCTTGCCTTACACCTCTCAGTACTACGAGCAACCCACAATGCAACAACTTGTTTCATTCTAAATGCACCATTAAAGATAAAGTCTGCAACTTTATTATTGAGTCCAGAAGTTCAGAGAATATTATCTCCAAAGATGCAGTCAAAAAGCTTGCACTCCACGATGAACCTCACCCACCTCCATACAAACTTCTTGGTTACAACAAAACAATGACTTTCCGGTCACTCGCTGTGCCATGGTTACTTTCTCGATAGGTGGGTCGTATCATGACAAAATATAGTGTGATATTGTACCGATGGACGCATGCCACCTACTTTTGGGTCATCTTTGGGAATCAGATCGTCATGTCTCACACGATGGGTTCCACAATACATATAGTTTTCGGTTTCAGAATCAAAACTTTGTGCTTCAACCGTCTCCACCGGCATCTATCATGTCACCACCATCACCGAGTCTTCTACTTAAACGAGCTCCCTTTGAAACATTGATGCGTGCTACATGAATTGTTTTACTATTTCTGCCCTCTCTGGCTTCTGAAAATTCTTCGTCACTTACACCACAGCTTGAAAGAATACTCGACGAGTTTAAAGACGTTTTCCCGGAGGAACCCCCGTCTGGTTTGCCACCACTACGTGACAAACAATATCATATCGATTTTTTGCATGACACCGCATTACCTAATTCTCTCTCACTATCGTATGAGCCCATCTGAACATGATGAACATCGCCGTCAAGTTGAGTATCTTGTGTCCAAAGGCGTTCTGCATGAGAGTTTTAGTCTTTGTGTCGTTCCTGCTTTACTCAATCCTAAGAAAGACGGTACATGGCGTATGTGTGTCGATAGCCGAGCTATTAACAAAATCACAGTTCGCTATCGATTCCCTATTCTTCGCCTTGACGATTCACTCAATCAAGTTGGTTCAGCTTCAATTTTCTCTTAACTGGATTTACGAAGCGGCTATCACCAGATTCGGATCAATCCCAGTGATGAACGAAAACATCTTTCAAGACTCGTGAAAGCCTTTTTGAATGGATGGTCATGCCGTTCAGATTATCCAATGCTTTAAGAACTTTCATGTGAATCATGAATCAAACATTATGTCCTTTCATTGGCAAGTTCGTGGTGGTTTACTTTGATGATATTCTCATCTTTAGCTCCTCATTCGATGATCAGATCCACCACCTCCATGATGTACTAGACATTTTACGTCGAGATAAATTCTTTGCTACAAAGAAAAAGTGTGTCTTTGGCGCCAATGAGGTTCACTTTTTGGGTTACATTTTCTCTGCTCAGGGCCTCTCCGTGGATCCCAGAAATATAGAAACAATCAGATCTTGGCCTACTCCAACAACCATTACGAAAACAAGAAGCTTCCACGGTCTGGCATCGTTCTATCGTCGTTTTGTATCGCAGTTCAGTAGTCTTATGGCACCTATTACCGACTGTATCCGAGATGGGAAGTTCACTTGGACGGCTGCAGCAGATCGTGCCTTTCATGTCATTAAAGAAAAATTATGATCTACGCCCATCTTGGCCCTCCCTAACTTCACTGCAGTATTTAGTTGAACACTGATGCGCCTGACACGTGGATAGGGGCGGTTTTAAGTCAGCATGGCCGTCCTATTGCATTCTTTAGCGAGAAGTTATCTAATTGACATCTACGTTACAATACCTATGACGTTGAATTTTACGCCATCATCCAGGTGATTAAACACTAATGACATTACCTCTTTCATCGTGAGTTTGTTCGTTACACAGATCATGACGCTTTGAAGCATCTAAACACTCAAGTCAATGTATCTTCTTGTCAAGCTTCATGGATAGCATATCTCCAGAAATTTAATTTTTTTCATCAAGCATACTACGGGTTCTTCCAACCATGTGGCTGATGCGTTTAGTAGGCACCACACTTTGCTCACGACAATCAACTTTACAGTCCAAGGTTCAGCTCTTTTTTATCTTAACACCTCCGATCCTTTCTTTGGCAAAATACTAGAAGATATCAGTGAGGGGAGCTCTTCAGACTATGTTCTTTGCGATAGATTCTTATTCCGCGACAATAGGTTGTGTGTTCCCGACTGCAGTCTTCGTCTTCAGTTGAGCTGCATCGCGAAGGGCATACTGGTAGAGATCGTACGTTGCACTTGATCTCCATGTCATACTTCTGGCCGTCACTCAGGCATGACGTTAAATGCTTTGTTGAGCGTTGTGTTACATGACAGCATGCAAAGGGAAATACTTCAAATGAAGGATTATATCTTCCATTACCTATTCCAACTCAGTCGTGGACTGATATTAATATGGACTTCATCCTTGGCCTTCCTCGCACTCAAAAAGGCTTTGATTATATATTTGTGGTGGTGGATCATCTCAAAAATAGTTCATGTTATTACTTGTAAGAAGACGACGGATGCAACTCAAGTGGCAATTCTGTTTTTTTCGCGAAATATATCGCCTTCATGGCCTTCCTACGTCGATTATTTCTGATCATGACTCTCGTTTTCTTGGGAACTTTTGGAGATCTCTGTAGAAACTCCTTGACACCAATCTTGATATGAGCTCCACATATCATCCTCAAACTGATGGTCAAACCGAAATTATTAATCGTTCTTTGGGTAATTTTTTACGTTGTCTTGTGGGTGATGCTGTCAGAACATGGAATTCACGTTTACCACAAGCAGAATTTGCGCACAATCATGCTGTCAACCGTAGTTCTGGTTTCAGTCCTTTTCAAGTTATCTATTGAATGATGCCTCGCACTCCGGTGGATCTGTCCACTTTGCCGGATAAGACTCACTTACATGGGGCTTAATATACCATGATTTTGACCTATTTTTAGTCATGGTATATTAGTGTTTTTACTACTAATTACTATACGATAGGAGCTTTTAATTATATTTATGAGTTCAAGAGTATTTTGGAAGAAAGTGATGTTTTTGGAGCATTTTGGAGAGAATTGAAAGAAGCGTTCGATTCAGACTCGATCACGAGGTCGACACAGAGGGACCCGGATTGATCGACATGCATATTGCATAATCGATCGATTATCAAAACCCAGAAGCCAATTCAAGAGACAAGTTGACTTGAAGCCCAATCATCACGAAATGAAGATTTTACCCCTGACGAGTTTTAACCTAAGTTTATATACTCTGCCAAAGTGTTAGAGGCAAGAGAGAGTTTTTTTTATTGTATTCTTTTCACAGCACAGTTTTAGGGTTTAATAGTTTGGAGAGAATATCATCAGAGAGATTTGAGATTGGAACTTCAGTGTTTTCTACCTATCTATTTATTTATAATATGCAGTTTTATTTATCTATTTGTGTTATCAATTGCTTAGCTATGTCTGAGTAGTTTACTTATTAGATTTAGGGTTTAAATAGGTTAGAGGGATTAGCCCCAACTATAGGATTGCTAGTTGTGATATTCATTAATAGGATGTTTTAATTGCTGATTGTTCTAGAGTAGCTAACTGGAAACATTGAATCCCGGATTATTTGGGTTAGTTTAGAGACAATTAAGTGATTCTGATAATTCTGAACATATCCCTATTAAGCTAAGATTTGTTAGAAATATAAATTTGATTTAAAAATCCTTAGTGAGTTTATGTTAACTTGTGTGTATTGCTTGACTGGACTCATCGATCGATCTTCCAAACAGAAATCGATTGATGATGAGTTTAGTGTATCGGTCGATGTTCCTATCAAATAATCGATCGACACTGTCAAATGCGACCATCCGGTCATTAGAATTATTTATTTGAACGTTAGTTTAAATATTTTGTTAATCAAGATAGTTAATGCTCTATAGTATCTCGCAAGTAAATAAATAGCATTCTATAGAATTATAATCCCAAAAACCAGAATAAAAACCCTAAATCTAGCTTTTTCCATTTTAGTCTTAAGAGTCTTTGTTTCCATTCTAGATTAGTTAATTGTCTTGCTTAATTTTCCTTTTTACTATATATTGTTTCTACTATTTACACATTTACCTGAAGTAATATTTAATTAGATCTATTAGGTCCCTAGCTCCTTGTGGATTTGATCCCTAAGTACTACAGCTGAACCTCTTACTTGAGAGACTGATTATGTCCTTAGGGTAATTTGAGTGATATCAAATTTGGCGCCGTTGCCGGGGAGGTTTGATAGACTTTAAATTTAGTTTTTCAATTCTAGGTTTGTCTTTTTATTTTTATGTTTCTATCATCTTCTCACAAAAACTTTTTCTTGATTTCTTTTCAGGTGCATGCACAGCATAATCAGAAGCAACAAAAAAAAAAATAGCTCTTATTTTCAGAAGATCCTGCTAGTTGGAACGCTCGATCCGTAAAGACCAACGTTCCGCATCGATTGACGCTACCTTACCTTCGTCGACCGATTCTCGTCAAACCTCAACCAATCTCGCTTCATCATCGATCCACACAGAACACTCTTTGTCGACCGATTTGGATCACTTGACATCGACCGACACCGATCAACGTACATCGATCGATTTTCAGCCGCGAGATATGGTTGCGCCTTTGATTCTAACCGTGCACGCGAATGAAAACATGTATGACCAGGAGGGTCATCTGCGTAATGCAACAGGTCAGAAACTGGATACTCAGGGTAATGTTATCCCTGAACCTGGTATTGAGGAAGATACTCGACCTAAGACCTTGGAAGATTACAACCGTCCAAATCAGTAGTACGCTAATAGGTCAGCTATTCGTCTCCCAGACGCCCAGAGGGAGAATTTCAAGTTGAAACCTCAGTACTACACACTTGTGGCACAGGTACCCTCTTGTGGGTTACCACATGAGCATCCTATGGACCATCTTGAGAGGTTTAAGGATCTCATTGCTGCTATCAAAGTTAAAGGAGTCCCTAAGGACTACTTATTGTGTAACCTCTTCAAGTTCTCACTTGCTGGAGATGCTGCACATTGGCTCAACCAGTTACCACCAGGATCTCTTACATTCTGGGCTGACATCAAGAATGCATTCCTGCGCAATTTCTTTGATGAGGGGCGAGTAGAAGAACTAAGGAGCAGAAATGCTACTTTCACACAAAAGCCTGGAGAGGCTTTTAAGGATTCTTGGCAGAGATTTAAGTTCTTCCAGCGCGACTGTCCACACCATGGGTTTAATGAAGTACATCTGCTTAGTACTTTCTTTAGAGGAATC
The DNA here is from genome assembly GCA_932364175.1 of Eruca vesicaria subsp. sativa. NCBI lineage: Eukaryota > Viridiplantae > Streptophyta > Magnoliopsida > Brassicales > Brassicaceae > Eruca > Eruca vesicaria. The sequence goes on from CAKOAT010530709.1 coordinate 55,092, forward strand.
GCTTTGAAGTATCAGACTGCTCTGGATACAGCCAGCAATGAAAGCTTTAATACTAGGAATCTGGAGGAAGCTGTGAGGCTTATTGAGAACTTAGAGAACAACAACAGTATCAAGAACACCGATTCTGAAAGGAGGAAATCTGTACGTAGCATTCCTTGGGAAATAACAGCTAGATGAAGTAAAAGCTCAGCTGGAGAATGTCAATCAGCTACTTATGAGGCAGGTTTGCTCAGCAGAAGGTGTAGATGATAAGGATGCAGAGTTAGCAGATGTGAACTACATTGGAGGAGCTGGATTTCAGAGGCCTTGGAACCAATTTGTAAACAGAAACTTCAACCAGAATCCACAGTTTCAGAAACCCTACAGCAACTACAGCAACAACAAGGGGTATGGAAATTCTTTCTACTAGAACCCACCACCACAGACTCAGGAGAGCAAGATCGAAGCTATGCTTGATCAGGTTCTTCAAGGAGAGAAAAAGCTGACAGTAGAGTTCAATGGGAAGATAGATAATGTCTACAAGGAGTTGGACACCAAAATTGGAGCTTTGAGCACTCAGGTCAGGAAGCTTGAGACTCAGGTAATTCAGACTGAAGAAGCTGTCAGGAAGCAAGAAGGGGATGAACCTATGAGACACCACGTTAATGCCATACTGGATGATGATTTCTGGCAAGAAATTTGCCATATAAAGATGGGAGAAAACGAGCCGTAGGAGGAAATTTATCGCGATCTTGAAGTTTCGTTTCTGAATCAATCGATGGATACATCCATATCGATCGATCGAGTTCGAGAGATATCGATCGACAGGTTACTTTGATTGATCCATATGTTTTTTATGACCCAGTTCGTGTTTTTAAGAAACAGGTGAATTCATTAGAGACTGGAAAGGTTATATTGATTGCAGCTTGCGAATGTGAAGCTGAGTACGAAACTGACTATTCTGGACACTCTATCATCATTATCAATCGATTCCTTTCACCAACCAGCGATCGATTCCACATTCGACAGCCAGTCTAAACATGGAGCCCTGCCAAATCATTGCTATCCAAACTTTTCCTTAGAAGATGTCAGCAACAAGCAAGATGATTACTCTATAGGCAGTTGGGCAGACAGCAGTCTCCATGATAGCTTTGCCATAGATACAACGTTCATATCAGATTCAGAAGATCACAAAGAAGAACATGATGGAGATTATGATGAGGAGTATGCCAGACAAATTCATGCCATTCTAACAGAAGAGAGACTCCTACAACCTATCAAGAAGATGAAGCAAGCAACATCGATCAACACGGTTCAACCTAAATCAATCGACACTAAGCTGAAGCAGAAAAATAGGATTCATTAATCAATCGATCAACACCCATCAACATCGATCGATCACAATACCACCGACCTCAGGAAAATTGGCAACTCTCCAAATTTTTGTAGGGCATCCAACGGGTATAAAAGAAGAGTTGCATCCATGAAGATGTCTCACACAATAGAAGCAATCAAGATGCAAGCACCTACTACCTTTGGGAGACACAGCAAGAGAGGCTCAAACTGCAGAGATCAACATGGAAAAGCAATTAATGCAACATTTAACCAGCCAAAGATCACCACTTCTCGTCAACCATCGATCGACACGACCAACATCAAATCGATTGATTCTAACCCTCCATCTTTTACTTACACTAAACAATATTATGTTGATGATTTTCTATAACCAGATGAATTTGGTGTTATTAGGGATCCAGAAGGTAATGCACTAGCATTGGATGGAAAGATTCTACATGTGTCCAGAGAAGACATAGCAGACATCATTCAGATGGCCAATGGACCAGAAAATCTCTTTCAGCAACAACTTGGCGTAATGCAGCAATCGATCAACACAGAAGCACCACCATCGATTGTCAAGTGTACTTCTCCAGCGATCGACAAGGACACACGCACATCGTTCGATCTCAACAAAACTCACGATGCATTATAGGAGCTAGAACTCTACACCAAAGATGAGATAAACGAGATGATAGGTTGCACGAGTGATTGGCAAGAGGAAGCAATGGCTAAGCTCACCAACAATCAGAACACAACATACGTAGTTTTGCAAGGAGGCATTACAGGATTAACAACAAGAGTGAAAGAGATGGAAACAGAATTAGCTAGACTGAAGACACAGCGTTTGCAATCGATCAATGTCACGAAGGACACATCGATCGATGCTAGCAACGGATCAGCAAAGAACGAACCGGCATTAGATCAGATAGCTACATGGGATGCCAGGATTCACGCAATAGATCACCACCACACCAACAACATCAACGGGTTAAGCATGAGGATTGATTTTCTACAGCAAGATTGTGGAAACCGAGATTCACACTTGTCGATTTCCGTAAAATAAGGAAAGTAAGGATACATACGTTAAGAAGTTTTGCGTAATTTTATAGTCGCGGACGGACTGTTAGGTCTTCCAAGAAAATGACTTTATCGAGGAAGGTATTTGTTTCGAAAAACTAGTCTACGGGCGTCTGCGACGTCTCGCAGTGCCGAAAGTTGGTTTTTATTTTATATGCCGCGTTTCGTGTTCGGAACGTTTGCGGGCTCGAAAATGTTGCGCGGTGTTTCGAGGGTTTTGTCTTAACCCTGCTTTGCAGGAACACTTTGGTTCGTTTGTGTATATTCGCAATTAAAACTAACATTCATGTTTGGATGTTAGGTAGTTTTATGATTTGTGCTAGAGCAATTAGGACCGAGAGGTCCCGTAAGTTGTTCCCCCGAAACGAAGGGTTTTTCGTTACGGTGCTTTGTGAAGTGTTGACCTTCCGAGATTCGTACGGCTTTAGGAGCTCTGGTACGAGTGTTTTCTTATACGTCGGATTTTGTAGGAAACTTGCTTTGGGACTAGAGTGAATCGCGAGAATACAGAACTTAGCCGATTTTCGACAACTTTGCATTATCCGTTGAATGTATTGGCTTAGCGCGAAGGTTGTGTTCAGCCGCAGAGCCAAGGTCGTATCTGGTAGAGGATTAGACCACGACACTTTCGTGCTATCGAAAAGGTCGAGTCGGTTTGTAAACTTGGCATTGAAGTGAAGCGTGATCGGACAATAGCCAAGTAGCGTTTGTCGAGATAGATATGCCAAGTATGCCCGTGTTTATAGAAAACCAAAAAGGCAACATCCAAACTAAATATGCTACTTTCAAAGCATATTTGTTTCCTTTGTATGGAAGTTGTTTCTTTTTTACTCGAGGGAGACAGATCCTAAGAAGCTCGATGCAAAGCCCGTGCGGAGTCGTTTGCGGGGCGATCTCATTCTCGGATGTAAACGAGAGGAATGAGAGCGGATGCTCGTGAACCGATGGCCTAAAGAGTGAGATCTTTCAGATCATGTCGCGAGGAGGCGAAGTTTAGATTGGCTGCCCAGTGCCGGATTGTATAGCTTGGTTTTTGCTATAAGGAAAGTACTTTTCGCAACACCTGTTACGTTTACTTTCGAGAGTTACTTCTTTATGACATGATCCTGACTATACGAAGGATTTCTCGCGTAAGCAACGGGCGATGAATTTAGTAAATCGACGCGACGCATTGGTTTAACAATGTTTCCGCAGATTTTTCGAGAAACCTTTCCGCTTAGTTTTTGATTCTTCGGTGATAGTTTTTTCGGAGTCACTCGTGGAGTTTTACCAAAAGTTATTTCACCGAGATCAAGTCGCAAAATGTTTTAGCGGGTTTCTCGGGCGGAATGAATCACATGATCAGCAATAGGATCAGTCAGCGAGAAGGGAGGCCGTGTTCTCTATTGCTGCTTTGTGTTCTCGATCTTTCTTTCACCACAAATGTTCTTGACATTATTCCGTGACTCACTTGGTTTGACGGAAAATGAGATCAATGCTTTGGTGCCTAAAGATTTCGACTCTTATACTTGTTTTATCAAGTTTGAGAAGATCTTTATGACTTCGGCAAATAATCGAGTTTCGCTCTAAAGTTTCGCAGAGATTTTCTAACCGCATGATTGCGACGAGAGATGCTGTATATTCCTCGAGATTATTTCCCAGACAGTTTGGATCAGTCTTTAGCACTTAGACGGTTTTTAGATTGTCGTTTTCTCTTGGGATGATTTCGACGAGGCGTTGCATCGTCCGAATATTTTTCCGCTTATTTTAGAAAGCGTTTTCTTGATGCGAGGAAAAATGTTCGGCGAAAGAAGAAAGACGAGTTTCGTTTGAAGGATTTGGATGATCGACAATCCAGGTCGATTAAAGACCATGGTTGATCGGAGATGACTTCGAGTATGTCTAATTTACGAGAACTTCTAGGAGCGAGTCGGTTTTAAGACGACGTCAGCGTCTCTAGCTCCTTCTTTCTTTTAGGAAATGAGTATGTTTGAATGCGTGGTGATTGTTTCTCGGTTGTACGAGAGATTGGATCGGTTTTCGAGTTATGCCTGAATGGTTAGAGAACAACAAATCGAGATAGACAAAAATTCCTTACGACTTAGCATGCTAGACTATCTTCTAAATTCTAAGTTCTCTAGGTTTCTTGGCAGTTTACAAGACGTTTTCGTTTCTTACCTACGAGAAATTAGAAATCTAATAAACTTTTCAAATCGGACATACCTTAGCTTCATCGATGATTTGGGGTCGTCTATTCTTCGTTCTTCATCTTTTGACCTACCGGTCTTTGACGAATTACCAGCGAGAGTATCGGAGCGGGGAGAAGACTTAACCATCAGAGCTCGTGTTCTTGTTTCTCCGTACTGCTGGTTTTATTTGACCGACTAGGTGCGCTTTGTATATCGAAAAAAATCAATCACGTGTTTATGATTGGATTTTTTCGACTTAGCGTGGCAGAGTTTCGTAAAATCGGATTAGGTTTAGAGAATTCAGATTTCTCGTATAGTTTAGGCAACTTTGGTGTTAAGTCAACCATTGCCGTTTTAAACGATTGGTTCGAACTTATACGAAGAAACAAGACTTTGCGGTTTTATTGTAAAATCCCGATGGAAATTCCGGTTCAGAAGAAACGAGAATCAGCGCGATCAAGACTTCGAGAGAACTCGAGGATTGGTTCAGCTCGACGTAAGGCAAGTCGGGTGAACCCTTTCAGCTCGTCGTGTGGCGATCTGGATTGTAAGAAGCCTTGGGGCGAAGTCAGCGTCTCTTGGGCGAGCCAGGCGCTTGGGTCAGCTCGCTGTATGGCGAGCTAGCTAGCTCTACGTTCGGCGAGCTAAGACGCTTGGCGCGGGTGATCTCGATTCGTCGAGTTGACTCGTTTTCGCCATAGAATCTCAACGGAAAGTCCGATTGAGACGAAACGAAAAGTGTCACGATCAAGATTCGAGATGGAGTTGTTTCGATCCATCGAGCTTGTCCAACTTGCCTAATGGTGAGTCGGTGAGCACAGTCCTGATTCATCAAGCTATCTTGTTTTCGTGGTAAAACCTCAACGAAAACTTTGATTGAGACGAACCGAAAACCAGTGCGATTATTGTTTAGAGTACGGTCCGGCTCACCATAGCTTTAAGTTGGATTGTGCAGACCCTCGGGAAAAAGTCAGAGCCTATGGGACGAGGTGGAAAGCCGGTCAGATCGCCAAGATGGCAAGCTAGGTTGCTTGGCCAACTCACCGTCTTTTCGGCTGGATAGTATTGCCTGATTCTGCGAGTACCCTAAGGTTCTTCCGCGATCAACCTAGAGTTTTGTCGCGAATAAACTAGGGTTTTTCCGTGAGTAACCTAGGGTTTTTCCACGAACAACCTAGGGTTTTGCCGCGAATAACCTACGGTTTTTCCGCGAGTCACCTAAGTCTTTCTCCGCGAGTAACCTAGGGTTTTGCCGCGAATAACCTAAGGTTTTTCCGCGAGTCACCTAAGGATTTCTCCGCGAGTAACCTAGGGTTTTTCCGCGAACAACCTATGGTTTTTCCCCGAATAACCTACGGTTTTTCCGCGAGTCACCTAAGGATTTTTCCGCGAACAGCCAAGGGTTTTCCGCGAGTATCCTAGGATTTATTTCGCGAGTAAGTTACGGTTTGTTCTGCGGTTTCTGGGAGAGCAAGTTTTATTTTTCCGAAAGGTTCTCGGAAAACGTCTTTTGCTTAACGCGTGAGATTTGTCCAACTTGGAAATAAGAAAAACACTATGGGGTTTGATAGATTTTATCGTTGCCCTTAGTGATCTGAGATAAAAATCGTGAGCTTGTTTTGTTTCTCTTTCTGTGGCAAAGAGTCGCGATTAGGTTTTCGATTTTGTTGAGTACTACAGCGTTTGCGCGAGCGTTGGCTGTAGGAGCAGTCGCTGCTGGAGTTGTTTTACCAGCGTCTTTTCGCGAGTTGCGATTTTGTCTTTTATACATCCAGACATCGTTTTGGTCAAGCCTTTTGCGGCTATGGGTAAGAGTAATCCGACCCCCCCTCCTTCTAGCGCCAAACTGTGGGAGCCGAGATTCACACTTGTCGATTTCCGTAAAATAAGGAAAGTTAGGAAAACCCTAATTTTCCAGAGGAACCGGATCTCTGCGAAAGCCAACGACAAGTAACCAAGAACGCGATTAATATGAATAAATTGAAAGATATAAAAAGAAAAACGAGATTGAGAGCAAGAAGGATTCTTATTCCGAATTCGCGTAAGAACGGTTANGATTTCCGTAAAATAAGGAAAGTTAGGAAAACCCTAATTTTCCAGAGGAACCGGATCTCTGCGAAAGCCAACGACAAGTAACCAAGAACGCGATTAATATGAATAAATTGAAAGATATAAAAAGAAAAACGAGATTGAGAGCAAGAAGGATTCTTATTCCGAATTCGCGTAAGAACGGTTACAACGAGAGTTGCCTTAGGTGCGTGAGCCGTCGGCAAAATTCCTAGTTCTAGCAATCTAAGACTAAAACCCTAGTTGAGACGCAGCTCGATAACGAAAACGGAAAATTGCCTAAATGCTAAGTTTGGTGGTGAAATCTCTGAAAACCCGTCCCAGCTTCTGCCATATGCCTCCTCCTTATATACTCCTCCTTATATACTCCTCCTTAGGCGGTTTTAGTCTTTCCATTTTGCTCGAAACCGAATATTTCAGGAACTTTCCATATCTGTTGATCCTTCCTTTTCTTCTGCGGAAATCTTCTATTTTTCTTCAAACTTGCATTTTATCTTCCGTCTGCGAGTAGACCGTCAAAACGTTATCGTATCTTTGGGTTTGATTTCGTTAACGTCGCGAGATGGGTTTTTATCGTGTTTTAGGACCTTTCGGGCCGTTTTACGATAAAAACCGTTTTACAACTTTAACGAGACCGTTTCCTGATCCGATGCCGTTTTTTTACGATTCTCTCGACGTTTTTTATTAAAAACGCGTTTTTTATAATCTTAACGAAGAATCTTGGATAAATCGTATAGTTTAGGCGATGTTCGGTGTTTTGATTAACCGTGACCGTTTTATACGATTTCTTCGAGTTCTTTTCGGGAAAACGGAGTTTTACGGTTTTTATCGTAAAACTCGAACGATTGGACGGATCGAGACGAAACGGGAGAAATTTTGACCGTGATTCGGAATACGATCGTGTCGAAGGACGTATGCCTTGAATCAAGGATGTGGGAGATTGAGGCTCGGGATGGTCGGCTCGATGTACGGCGAGCTAGTTCAGCTTGGCTAGGTCGCCATATGGCGAACTAGGCGAAAAGAACCAGTGTGGCAAAGTCAGCACCCTTAGTTCGCCCAATGGCGATCTAGCCGGAACAGGAATAATTCGCCCACCGGCGAACTAAGCCGAGCTGGCTTAGTTCGCCGGTGGGCTAGTCGGGATGGACTAGTTCGTCCACCGGCGAACTAAGCCGGGCTGGCTTAGTTCGCCGGTGGGCGAACTAGTCGAGTGTCTCCTAGTTCGCCCACCGGCGAACTAAGCCGGGCCGACTTAGTTCGCCGATGGTGAACTAGTTGAGTGTCTCCTAGTTCGCCCATCGGCGAACTAAGCCGGGCCGGCTTAGTTCGCCGATGGGCGAACTAGCCGAGTGTCTCCTAGTTCGCCCATCGACGAACTAAGCCGGGTCGGCGAACTAGTCGTGACTAATTCGCGTTTTACGGCTGTTTCGGTTTTTTGCTGTTTCGTAAAACGATTCTTCGAGTTTTATAAAACGTTTTTCGCGTTTTATAAAACGGCTTCTCGAGTTTTATAAAACGATCTTCGAGTTTTATAAAACGGCTTCTCGAGTTTTATAAAACGATCTTCGAGTTTTATAAAACGGCTTCTCGAGTTTTACAAAAAGATCTTTGAGTTTTATAAAACAATCTTTGGGTTTTATAAAACGGCTTCTCGAGTTTTATAAAATGATCTTCGAGTTTTATAATACGGCTTCTCGAGTTTTATAAAACGATCTTCGAGTTTTATAAAACGGCTTCTCGAGTTTTATAACACGATCTTCGAGTTTTATAAAACGGCTTCTCGAGTTTTATAAAACGATCTTCGAGTTTTATAAAACGGCTTCTCGAGTTTTATAACACGATCTTCGAGTTTTATAAAACGGTTTCTCGAGTTTTATAAAAAGATCTTCGAGTTTCATAAAACGATCTTCGAGTTTTATAAAACGGCTTCTCGAGTTTTATAAAACGATTCTCGAGTTTTATAAAACGATCTTCGAGTTTTATAAAACGGCTTCTCGAGTTTTATAAAACGGCTTCTCGAGTTTTATAAAAAGATCTTCGAGTTTTATAAAACGATCCTCGAGTTTTATAAAACGATTCTCGGGTTTTATAAAACGATTCTCGAGTTTTATAAAACGGTCCTCGAGTTTTATAAAACGATCCTCGAGTTTTATAAAACGATTCTTCGGGTTTTACAAAACGATTCCTTTTATATTTCTGCGGGGAGTTTCGGCCGTTGATTCCGTCGTACCGATTTTGACCCCAACAAAGATTTGGATGAATCTTCCAGGAGAGACACAGGAAACCCAAATCGATCGATAGCCACACTAGGAAATCGATCGATGTCGGAAACCCACCAGAGCAAGATTTCTATACCAGAACAGAGGTTGACCAGATTGTTGAGAAGATCTACAACGCTCTGAACACAACTGAGGACAAGCTTGACAAGAGATGTGATAACATCCTCTCCCTTTATACAACAACATCACCGCACTACGTTCAAGAACAGATTGGTTAAGGAATGAAATAAGAACAATTCAGAAGTGACTCGCTTGTCGACCTAAGTTTACACAATCGATCGACATCAAAAAAGACCCTTCGATCGAAGAAGATTCACCAGGGGCGATCGACAGTAAAACTTTTGAGGCGATCGATTCTGAATCCTTTCCAGAAGGAAAACAGCTGTTAGGAGAGATGACAGACCATGTCTATGATAAAGTTCAATGGAACAGCAACAGCATTGAGAGTCTTCAAGAAAGACTTCAGAACATTGCAGACACAGTTACCAAGATGGATGCAAGATGGGCCAGAAGTGATGAAGCCACAAGAATTTTCATGGCTACTTGGTTCAGCATCAACAGAGAAGTTGTGGATACTTCTTTTCCAACAAGTAGCTCCTTTACCACACTATAGCTCAACCAGTGAAACAGTCAAGCTAAACAACAAAGTGCTGAGTGGGAGGCAACCCACTGTTATGTAATTTTTGTTTTGGTTTTCTTTTCATTTACTGATTCTTTTTCGTTTTGAAATTTTTGTAGGTTTTTCTATACAAAAAAAAAATTAAGGAGAAACGAAAAACCATCTCGTCGACCGACGCACAACAATCGATATCGATCGACAAACACTCACCTGCAACGATCGATGCTCTTCAACTCACATCGATCGATTATTCAGTTCGGCCAGGTCCATTTTTTCCTCCTTGTTACATTCAGTACTTAGGATTTCTTTTCTTTCTCCATGACTCCGATTTCCTTTAAACTAGGACATTGTAATTTAAGTTAGGGGGGCAGGTTTACTGATGTTTTATTTGCTTTGAGTCTTACAAAATTTTGTTTTCAAAACTATCTTTTATTAAGCTCAAGAAAAGGAAAAATGATCGTATTTGATTTATACTAGTTATCTAACCACTTTTTCGCATCATTCTAGACTTTATGATTACAGACAGTACTAAAGTTGCTAAAGTAGATCAACCAATCAGATATCAACACTTGCTTAGAATGTTTGAAGGAACCAAACTGCCTCCAACACTAAACATGACACAACTACTTGTCTTGGGGCTTGGCATACATGGGATTGGATTCTTCAAACAAGTCTGGAAGGTAAAGCCTTGTGTAGATTTATCATATTTTCTCCCTCTATTTTCGATCCTATATAGTTTAGTAGATTAATTTTAGTATTTAAAAAAAAATCCAAAAATAGTACTAAGATTATTAGGTTTTTAGTTAGGAGGAACCAGAACAGGACTTGCTGGCTAAAACCATTAAGGCTTGCTTCAATCATGATTCCAATATAGAATCGAATGAGACTTGGTGGCTACTCCCAAGGTAAAGCGTACACTATTATTTTATGCAAAGAAATGAGTTTAGTTGAGGAGAATGTCCAGTTAGTATTTGCTAAGTTGTTGGTTAGATGAATCTGGTTGTTAAGCTAGGATATTGCATAATGAACTTATGTGATTAGAATGTTTTAGATGTGGATTGCAATATTATAGAGGTTATGATTTCAAAGTTTTTAAATCTGTGAGTCCCTATTCTTTTCAAACCCCTTTCAGAGAGACTACCTGTTTGTTTTACTTGAGGACAAGCAAAAACATAAGTCTGAGGGAATTAATATACCATGATTTTGACATGTTTTTAGTCATGGTATATTAGTGTTTTTACTACTATTTATTATACTATAGAAGATTTTAAGCATATTTATGGGTTCAGGAGTATTTTGGAAGAATGAGATGTTTTTGGAGCATTTTGGAGAGAATTGGAAGAAGCGTTCGATTCAGACTCGATCACGAGGTCGACACAGAGGGACCCAGATCGACCGATATGCATATTGCATAATCGATCGATTATCAAGACCCAAAAGCCAATTTGAGAGACAAGTTGACTTGAAGCCTAATCATCACCAAATTACGATTTTACCCCTGATGAGTTTTAACCTAAGTTTATATACTCTGCCAAAGTGTTAGAGGCAAGAGAGAGTTTTTTTTATTGTATTCTTTTCACAACCAAGTTGTAGGGTTTTATAGTTTGGAGAGAAGATCATCAGAGAGATTTAAGAGTGGAACTCCAATGTTTTCTACCTTTAAATTTATTTATAATATGCAGTTTTATTTATCTATTTGTGTTATAAATTTCTTAGCTATGTCTGAGTAGTTTACTTGTTAGATTTAGGGTTTAAATAGGTTAAAGGGATTAGCCCCAATTATAGTATTGATAATTGTGATACTCATTAATAGGATGTTTTAATTGCTCATTGTTGGGGTGAAAATCGGTACGACGGAATTAATAACCAAAACTCCCCGCGGAAATACTAAAGGAACAGTTTTATAAAACCCGAGGAATAGTTTTATAAAACTCAAATTCATTTATAAAACTCGCAGACCGGTTTATAAAACTCGAAAGGCCGTTTTATAAAACTCGAGGATCGTTTTATAAGACTCGGGAATCGTTTTATAAAACTCGAGAATCGTTGTATAATACTCGAAGATTGTTTTATAAAACTCGAAGATCGTTTTATAAAACTCGAGGATCGTCTTATAAAACTCGAGGATCGTTTTATAAAACTCGAGAATCGTTTTATAAAACTCGAGAATCGTTTTATAAAACTCGAGGATCGTCTTATGAAACTTGAGAATCGTCTTATAAAACTCGAGAATCGTTTTATAAAACTCGAGAATCGTTTTATAAAACTCGAGAATCGTTTTATAAAACTCGAAGATCGTTTTATAAAACTCGAAGACCGTTTTATAAAACTCGAGAATCGTTTTATAAAACTCGAAGATCGTTTTATAAAACTCGAAGATCGTTTTATAAAACTCGAAGATCGTTTTATAAAACTCGAAGATCGTTTTATAAAACTCGAGAATCGTTTTATAAAACTCGAGAATCGTTTTATAAAACTCGAGAAAACGTTTTATAAAACCTAAGGATCATCTTATAAAACTCGAGAATCCTTTTATAAAACTCGAGAATCGTTTTATAAAACTCGAGAATCGTTTTATAAAACTAGACGATCGTTTTATAAAACTCGAAGATCGTTTTATAAAACTCGAGGAATCATTTTATAAAACTCGAAGATCGTTTTATAAAACTCGAAGATCGTTTTATAAAGCTCGAAGATCGTTTTATAAAACTCGAAGATCGTTTTATAAAACTCGAGAATCGTTTTACGAAACCGCAAAAAAAAACCGAAATAGCCGTAAAACGCGAACTAGTCGCAACTAGTTCGCCCATGGGCGAACTAAGAGATACCCATCTAGTTCGCCGATGGGCGAACTAGGAAGTGCTTGACTAGTTCGCCGATGGGAGAACTAGAGACTTCCCGGATACTCCGCGTCTCGATCTCCCGCATTCCCGATTCGAAACTTACGTCTTTCGACAAGGTCGCGTTCTAAACCACGGCCGAAATATCTCCCGTTCCATCTCGATCCGACTTATCGTTCGAGTTTTACGATAAAAACCATAAAACTTCGCTTTCTCGGAAAGAACTCGAGGAAATCGTATAAAACAGCAACGGTTAAACGAAACACCGAACATTGCCTAAACTATACGATTTATTCGAGATTTCTCGTTGAAATCATAAAAACGCGCATTTTAATAAAAAACGCCGAGTAAGTCGTAAAAAACGTGTTTTTAGTAAAAAGTCGAGTAAATCGTAAAATCTTACGATTAACTCGAGTAATTTATTAAAAACGACGTCAGATCATGAAACGATCCCCTAAAAAGTCGGAAAACGGATTTATCGCAAAACGGCCCGGAAGGATTTAAAACGCGATAAAAACCCATCTCGCGATTTCAACGGAATCTAACCCGCAGATTTGATAACGTTCTGACGGTTTACTCGCAGAAGGAAAATAAAGTCAAGTTTGAAGATAAAAGGAAGGTTTGAAGAAAAATAGAAGATTTCCGCAGAAGAAAAGAAGGATCGAGAAAAATTGAAAATTCCCGATTTAGTCAAATCTGGGCGAAATGGAAAGATCGGATAGCCAAGGCGATGAGTATATAAATAGGAGGTCTAGGGCAGAAGCAACATAGACGAAATTCAGAGCTCTCACCACCAAAACTAGCATTTAGGAATCTTTCTGTTTTTCTGTTAGCGAGCTGCGTCTCAATTAGGGTTTTATGTTCTTAAGTTTTCGGCTACTCTCTTTGTACCAGTTTAACGCAGATTCGGAATAAGAACCTCTTTGCTCTCGATTTTCGTTTATCTTTTAATAATTCTAAGTTTTCTAGTTATCTTAATCTTCGTTGTGCGGTTCTGCAGATAGCCGGTTCCTCTGGAAACTTAGGGTTTTCCCGAAGTTTCTTTTTTTACGATTTATTGACAGTAGTGGATTTCGACACCCACAGTTTGGCGCTAGAAGGAGGGGTGGGGGGTCGGATCTATCTTACACCGTAGCTGCAACATGTCCAACGAAGAAACGATGACTGGTGACAACCAAACTCGCAAACGCGACAACGTTGAAACACCACTACCAAAAGACGCGCCTGCGGCCAACGCTACGAACGCAAACGCCGAGACCGTCGAAAAGATGCTCTCCGAGTTTAACAAAAAATCGGAAGAGCAGGAAAAGCTCATTGGTTCGCTCGCAAAATGGCTCGAAACCCTAACTGCGAGAACCAGAGCGATTCGCCCCCGCGGAACTACCAAGATCCACGGAAGGAGACTCGATTTCGGCGCTCCTACAGATCGTCCCAGAATCGATCAGGGAAACGTACCGGATTCCGGAAAAGAAAACCCTGACACGACACTGAACGAATCGGAAAAATCTCATATTCGCGAACAGGAGACCGAAGGCGACGGCATCGAAAGGGTCAACTTGGAAACCAGTGACCAAATTGACTCGACAGACGAAGACGCCGACGTCCATCCTAGGAGAAGAAAAACTCGCAGTCCTCAACCGGAGTCTTCTCCCGAACGTTCCTTTACTGGAGACAAAGGGGAACTCGACTTCACGCGATACGCAAAAACCGCCGAGGAGCGATCTCCGGTCACTCGCAGCAAACGCCGACAAGGTCGGAAAACTGCTGGCGATCAGACCGAGATTCGCGATCTCCGCGAATACATCACCAAAACAGCCGCAGCGGTAAAAGCGGTGAAATCTCAGATTCACCACGCGACCAGCGCCGCACCCGAGATCGATCGGCTACTGTACGAGTCTCGGAAAACGCCCTTCACGGCCCGCATCACCGAGATCAAACTGCCCGATCCCGAAAAGCTTTAGGTGCCAACTTACGACGGGACGTCCGATCCCAAAGCGCACCTGCAAGCGTTCCAGATCACCATGGGACGAGCCAAGCTCAAGGACCACGAAAAAGATGCAGGCTACTGCCGCCTCTTCGTCGAAAACCTAGAAGGAGCTGCGCTCGAATGGTTCACCAAACTTAGGCGAAATTCGATCGGAAGTTTCCGTCGACTGGCTTCGGAATTCCTGAAGCAGTACTCGATGTTCATTAACCCGGAAACCTCCGACGCCGATCTCTGGAGCTTGGTGCACGAGGAGGACGAATCTCTCTGCGATTTCATGAGTAGATTCAAACTCGTCATGGCTAGGGTTAGCGGGATTAGCGACAAAGCCGCCATCGACGCGGTAAGGAAATCGCTCTGGTATAAATCGAAGTTCCGCAAATGGATAACTCTCGAGAAACCGCGAACGATCCAAGATGCGCTCCATAAGGCCACCGACTTCATAACCATCGAAGAGGAAACTAAAATCCTTTCCGAGAAGCATAAGCCAACGAAAACATCCGCGAAGGATAACGCGTCCGAGCAGAAGCAGAAAAAGAAAAGCTCTCGTAACGATAAATTCGTCAATCACGAGGGACAGGATCTCCGAGGGGCGCATAACTACGCCACCAACTCCGGTTCGGAGCAAGGGCGAACTACGGGTAACACGTGGACGAGAAATTCAAATTACAATGAGAATTCTTTCTGCGACCTCCACCAAACCCATGGTCATTCCACCGTAAACTGCAAAGTTCTCGGCGCCAGATTGGCCGCAAAGTTAGTCGCGGGAGAACTTTCTGAGATATCCAGTGTCAAGGATCTCATCCGCGATTTGGACCGCGTCCCGAAGAATGACAAAAACGCGCAAACCCCGCCTCAGGGAAATCAGTCGGGCGAAAAACGCGGACGAAAAGTAGACGAGAAGGGTAACGATGCTAACCGCCGAAAAATCAACATGATCATCGGCGAATCGCCATACTTTAACGACACCGTCTCGTCAATAAAATCCTACCAACGTAGAGCCGAAACCGGCTCGAGTTGGAAGGTGCCGATGGACGATTCTCCGACAGGAGTAATCTCTTTCAACGATGCTGAAACCGGTGGAATCGACCAACCGCATGCCGATCCCCTTGTCATCGATTTGGTGATAAGCGATCTAGAGGTTGCTCGAATCCTGGTTGATACCGGAAGCACGGTCAACGTCATCTTCCGCAACACG
>CAKOAT010530709.1:71504-111145 GCA_932364175.1 Eruca vesicaria subsp. sativa
ACTGGTCGCTAACGTCTCAAGGCATGAATCGAGATCCTAAAGGCATGTCTCTTCGCCCACATCTAAACACTCGCGAAAATCGAAATCTCCCGAGTTAACGAATCGGACGATTTACACCGAAGAGTTAGGTACGAGATGACAACTCGTATTCTTTCCTCTACATCTAACATAAAAAACGAATTTCATACTTAGAAAATATCTTCTTATTAAAAGCATCCAAGTACACACCGCCCAGCGGTGGGGATTCAAAGTCACCAACGGCCAGTCCCAGAAAAACAACGACAAAATCAAAAAACTAAGAACATCACACATCAAAAGCGGACTGATCGACCTCGCCACCCATGTCCGGGATCTCAGGTCCAACTTCGACCGAATCCAGCGATACCACGATAGGGTCCCACTGATCCCACATAACCTTCCCAGGGTTGGCGGATCCGTTCTTCTTCTTCTCTCTCTTAGCTAGACGCTTCTTCTGCTTCGCAATCGCAGCCTCATACGAATAGTCCGGCTCCTGGGTAAGATGCAAATCCCCAACTACGCCCCGACACTCGCGGAAATTACCATTCGCTCTTTGCGCATCTTCAAATTCCGCATAAAGAGGCACGAACCGCTCGCGCCGAGCCATCAACTCTGCAGCGACCTCTCTTTTGTCTGCCCTACGAGCACGGCGAGCCATCGCGTCGGAAAGTTCTAAGCTTCGACGGGATTCAGCTTCATACTCTTCTCTCACACGAGCGGCCTCCTTTGCAGCCACATCCTGGGCACAAGAGAAACTGGCATCGATCTCCCCTCTGATACGAACAGCCTCCGCCTCTGCTGCTGCAGCCCTGGATTCGGCCCTACGAAGCTCCGCACTATTCGCATTCACCGCCTCGCTCATAAAGCGAAGACCCTGCGAGACAGAACAAACATCCTTCGTAAAAAAGTACGTACATAATTATAATAAAGAATAGGCAAACCTTGTTGAAAAGCCTCGACGCTTTCGCAAACGGTGTGTCAGCTGGCCCTCGGGATGACGTCTCAGCCAGATCAAATTCGGAGGGCGAAAAATCAATAAGATCCTCGATATCAAAATCTTCGTTAGATGCCCAACCGTGGTCGACCGGAACTTCTCTATCCTGCGGAGATCTAGATCTTTCCCTCTCCTCTGCACCATCGTCCGCCTTAAGATCAGCATGACCGTCGCGAGAAAAACCGGACGAATAATAGGCGGCGGCACGACGGATCCTTTTCGGAGAAAAATATCCCCAATGAAGCGGGCCGCCGCGCAGAAGATTCATAACCTTCGGAAAATCTTCAAGCATCGGCACCGGAAGGGAAGGCACTGCGAAACAAACGAAAAATTTAAAACCTATATCTACATAGATATGGGTATCACGTTAATGAAATACCGTTTGTCACCCGTGCAGCCCTAATCAAAGGAATACAACTCTCCTCCACCGATACGCTATCGATTTTGACATAAAAGAAACGGTAGATCCAGTCGTGATCATTCGAGGCGAGCCCGCCAGCAACCGTCATGTCCCGTCGGGGGGCTAAGTAAAAACCACCCTTTGTCCCCTTGAATATCAATATAGACAAAAGATAATCCGCATCAAGGGACATACCGCGTTCATATCCCAACCCTAGAATCCCGATAAGGTGTTGTAAGCCTCTAGGGCGTAGTTGGCCGAATGGTACTCCAAACCTGTCCAAGAATTCAAAAATGGCTCGAGGAATAGGGAACCATAGATGGCAGGTCAACAGAAAGGCTTCATAGCACGTAAAATAACCCGGAGGCGGATCCTCGGCACCCATACCCTCGATAGGGATGCAAAACTGAACCGACTCGGGGATCGCACAGGTATTTTTCAAATATCTGAGAGAACCAACGGTACTCGTGCTCATGCCAACTGCCCTCTTCCGGGGATTATTTCTTTTCGGAACCCAGAAATTCGAAGGCGGCACCTCCGCGGCACTCACGGCTGAACAGTAGTCTGCGAACTCTTCCTTAGTCGTAGAGAAACGTCGAAAGACCGGCTTGGGAAGAGGACAGCCGCTGGAAGTATCAAGGTCGCTTGGCTCAAAGATTGATGCATGAGCATCATCTGAAACTTTCCGTCCAAAAGACATGTTGGATAGTCGAAAGAAAAAAGGATCTGAAGGAAAAAATAGAGAGAAGCCTTCCTAAAACTTAAGCAAGTTATGGAGGAATGAATGAAAAATTTACAAAACTCACTCCATATACTTATAGGAAAGGATTTTACTATTCACCTTTGGACTTGTGGCCATTAAAGTTCCGCCTAATTCCACCAAACTCGCCAAACGAGCTCAATCCGCTCGCAAGAATCTCACGATTCTTACGAGCTGGGGGCTAACTGTTGGGGTCAAAATCGGTACGACGGAATTAATAACCAAAACTCCCCGCGAAAATACTAAAGGAACAGTTTTATAAAACCCGAGGAATAGTTTTATAAAACTCAAAGTCATTTATAAAACTCGCAGACCGTTTTATAAAACTCGAAAGGCCGTTTTATAAAACTCGAGGATCGTTTTATAAGACTCGACAATCATTTTATAAAACTCGAAGATCGTTTTATAAAACTCGAAGATCGTTTTATAAAACTCGAAGATCGTCTTATAAAAATCGAGGATCGTTTTATAAAACTCGAGAATCGTTTTATAAAACTCGAGAATCGTTTTATAAAACTAGAGGATCGTCTTATGAAACTTGAGAATCGTTTTATAAAACTCGAGAATCGTTTTATAAAACTAAAAGATCGTTTTATAAAACTCGAAGACCGTTTTATAAAACTCGAGAATCATTTTATAAAACTCGAAGATCGTTTTATAAAACTCGAAGATCGTTTTATAAAACTCGAAGATCGTTTTATAAAACTCGAGAATCGTTTTATAAAACTCGAGAATCGTTTTATAAAACTCGAGAAATCGTTTTATAAAACCTAAGGATCATCTTATAAACTCGAGAATCGTTTTATAAAACTCGAGAATCGTTTTATAAAACTCGAGAATCGTTTTATAAAACTCGAGAATCGTTTTATAAAACTAGACGATCGTTTTATAAAACTCGAAGATCGTTTTATAAAACTCGAGGAATCATTTTATAAAACTCGAAGATCGTTTTATAAAACTCGAAGATCGTTTTATAAAGCTTGAAGATCGTTTTATAAAACTCGAAGATCATTTTATAAAACTCGAGAATCGTTTTACGAAACCGCAAAAAAACCGAAATAGCCGTAAAACGCGAACTAGTCGCAACTAGTTCGCCCATGGGCGTACTAAGCCGGTCCGGCTTAGTTCGCCGATGGGCGAACTAAGAGATACCCATCTAGTTCGCCCATCGGCGAACTAAGAGGTACTCTTCTAGTTCGCCGATGGGCAAACTAAGAGGCACTCTCTAGTTCTCCCATCGGCGAACTAAGCTGGTCCGGCTTAGTTCGCCGATGGGCGAACTAGGAAGTGATCAACTTGTTCGCCCATCGGCGAACTAGGAAGTGCTTGACTAGTTCGCCCATCGGCGAACTAAAGACTTCCCGGATACTCCGCGTCTCGATCTCCCGCATTCCCGATTCGAAACTTACGTCTTTCGACAAGGTCGCGTTCTAAACCACGGCCGAAATATCTCCCGTTCCATCTCGATCCGACTTACCGTTCGA
This sequence comes from Eruca vesicaria subsp. sativa, assembly GCA_932364175.1. NCBI lineage: Eukaryota > Viridiplantae > Streptophyta > Magnoliopsida > Brassicales > Brassicaceae > Eruca > Eruca vesicaria. The sequence continues at coordinate 75,161 of CAKOAT010530709.1, forward strand.
GTTTTACGATAAAAACCGTAAAACTTCGCTTTCTCGGAAAGAACTCGAGGAAATCGTATAAAACGGCAACGGTTAAACGAAACACCGAACATTGCCTAAACTATACGATTTATTCGAGATTTCTCGTTGAAATCATAAAAACGCGCTTTTTAATAAAAACGCCGAGTAAGTCGTAAAAAACGTGTTTTTAGTAAAAAGTCGAGTAAATCGTAAAATCTTGCGATTAACTCGAGTAATTTATTAAAAACGACGTCAGATCAGGAAACGATCCCGTAAAAAGTCGGAAAACGGATTTATCGCAAAACGGCCCGGAAGGACCTAAAACGCGATAAAAACCCATCTCGCGATTTCAACGGAATCTAACCCGCAGATTTGATAACGTTCTGACGGTTTACTCGCAGAAGGAAAATAAAGTCAAGTTTGAAGATTAAAGGAAGGTTTGAAGAAAAATAGAAGATTTCCGCGGAAGAAAAGGAAGGATCGAGAAAAATGGAAAATTCCCGATTTAGTCAAATCTGGGCGAAATGGAAAGATCGGATAGCCAAGGCGAGGATTATATAAATAGGAGGTCTAGGGCAGAAGCAACATAGACGAAATTCAGAGCTCTCACCACCAAAACTAGCATTTAGGAATCTTTCCGTTTTTCTATTAGTGAGCTGCGTCTCAATTAGGGTTTTCTGTTCTTAAGTTTTCGGCTACTCTCTTTGTACCAGTTTAACGCAGATTCGGAATAAGAACCTCTTTGCTCTCGATTTTCGTTTATCTTTTAAATAATTCTACGTTTTCTCGTTATCTTAATCTTCGTTGTGCGGTTCTGCAGATAGTCGGTTCCTCTGGAAACTTAGGGTTTTCCCGAAGTTTCCTTTTTTACGATTTATTGACAGTAGGTGGATTTTGACACCCACACTCATGGTTCTAGAGTAGCTAACTAGAAACATTGTATCCCGAATTATTTTGGTTGATTTAGAGACATTTAAGTGATTATGATAATCCTGAACACATCCCTATTAAGCTAAGATTTGTTAGAAATATAATTGATAAGATTTGATTTAGAAATCCTTAGTGCGTTTATGTTAACTCGTGTGTATTGCTTGACCAGACTCATCGATCGATCTTCCTAACAGAAATCGATCCATGATGAGTTTAGTGTATCGGTCGATGTTCCTATCGAATAATCGATCAACACTATCAAGTGCGACCATCCGGTCATTAGACGTATTTATTTGAACGGTAGTTTAGATAATTTGTTAATCAAGATAGTTAATGCTCTACAGTATCACACAAGTAACTAAATAGCATCCTATAGAATTATAATCTCAAAAACCTGAATAAAAACCCCTAATCTAGCTTCTTTTCCATTTTTATCTTAAGAGTCTTTGTTTTCATTCTTTATTAAGTAATTGTCTTGCCTAATTAGAATATTTTCTTTTTACTATATATTGTTTTTGCTATTTATACATTCACCTAGAGTTATATTTAACTAGATTTATTAGGTTCCCTAGCTCCTTGTGGATTCAATCCCTAAGTACTACAGCTGAACCTCTTATTTGAGAGAGTGATACACTTCTTAGGGTAATTTGAGTGATATCAAATTTGGCGTCGTCTCCGGCAACTATTGATCGATACAAGAATAGGTCTCAACGAACCTTAAACGTTCTTATATCAACCATTCGCCCATTCGTACGCTGTGCCAATAACCTACCGTATCATCGAAGTGAGTTTTCTCTGATGGCCTGACATCTACCCTTCTTGATTGATTCTTCGCGATGTTACGCTCTGTAGCATCAAGTGGTTGAGTCTCCATAGACTCCAACAGAACATCTTCTACACGCTCCTCTTGATTTTCCGTGTTTTCCTGCACAGATCACTTCATGATCATCTTGCAGCTCCACCTGTTTATCAGTGCTACTTTTTTCCGCTTCAGAACTGAACCTTGATTTTCTAACCAAAGATGTTTCATCGAAGACAGCATTCCTACTTAAAAATACTCGGTTTTCTAATAGAGACCAAACCCTGAAACCCTTGACTCCATCACCGTAGCCCATAAATGAAAAATTAGCAGATCCACCTGACCACACCTCAGAAGGTATCATTCCCTCGATGCTTGTGTGAGGACCGAATTTTATCAAGTACCAAGCCGTGTTAACTACTTCAGCCCAAAACTGTTTCTACAAACCAATACTTAAGATCATGCACATCTCTCTCTCTAGGATTATCTGGTTCATCCGTTTTCCAACACCATCCCACTGTGGTGTTCCCATGTGTGTAAGATGCTTAACAATTTTTGTATCTTTACAAGATTGTTTGAACTCTTTCGAGCAGAATTCCAAACCAGTATCCGAACGAAGAGGATCTTGTTTTGACAGATGTCGCATCCGACATTCACCAATATGTCCAAACGTCATATGTCATATTTTAGTCATATCTTCCTCTGGGATCTCTGGCGATTCAATTTTTTTCTGAACCGGTAATTGTTGTACCATTCAACAAATACAGAGTACCATTCATGAAATCCTTCAAAATCACACCAGAACCCCTCTAGACATTCAGAACTCCATCACCACCCGAATATTTGAACCCTCTATTTTCCAAAAAAAAATCACAGATATTAAATTATTCGTCAATGATGGAACATGTCTAACCTTGTTCAATGTGCAGAATCTACCATCATGTGTCCTAAGCTTGATTGAGCAGATCCCAGCAATCTTCCAGACAAAGTTGTTTGCCATCTTAATCTTAGTGTCAATTACCTCTATATACTCTGAAACAACTCTATTCTCGGTGTCATATGGTAGGATGCTCATGTATAAAAATCCTACATATCAGAAGAGTGTGTGTATCTATGCAATATTTGCAAATATCAGTTGGCTTAGGACTCCTTGAAAACAACTTCCTATCTTTAGAATTCCTTCTAGTTCCATCTCCCTTCACACCACTGACGAACAATCCCGATGCTTGATTGTATTTCCCTTAGCTGGATGCCTTATGGCGCAACTTCCAACTATGAACCATCAACATAATTTTTTCCAGTTTCACTGTATCTTTGCCAACAATGACGATTGCACGAAGTTCACGTAGGAGTTTGTCAGAGATACCAACAGAACTAGTGAAGCTTCTTCATCTTCCACCTTAACATCGATATTACACAGCTCCAATAATATCGAATTTAACTTGTCAAGATGGTCGTGAAGCTCAATACCTTTTTGCATAGGCAAGGCAATTCTTTATAATTAGCTTGTCCGTTAAAGATTTCGTCAAATATAAACTCTCCAACTTCTGCCACAAACTAGCAGCGGTTTTCTCATCCGGCACTTCGGTGATGACCTCGTCTACTAGACACAAAATTTTTTTTGAGAATTTCTTCTCTTCCAAAGCCTCCAAAAAAGAAACATCTGATTCTTCTCAAACAACGGTCCCAAGATGTCTTGTTGCTTCAGCAACGTCTGCATCTTGATCTGCAAAAACCTGAAGCTATTTCTCCCATCAAATTTTCCAAGCTTCGCGTTTATCCCAAACATCTTCTCACCAGATCATCAATCCCGAGCTTTGATACCAATTTGTTGTGACAGACGCAGATATTTAACGTAGTTCATCCCTAGGACTACATCCACGTGCAAAGAGACTTATTATTGGAGGCGATATTGCACTTACATAGTGCACATTTATGGTTACTTTGAATACAAGATATGTATAATAGCATCTCATATCTAAGATCCTAAACTAAACAGACTCATGAACCTAAGTTCATAATCAGATGTAACATTCATAATAAATTGATGTAACATTCTTGATGCAACCAAATCAATATAATGTACATGATGTAATATCTATCGCCAAGATGTAACATCTAGATTCAAGATATATCAGCATGAACTTTCACCGATGAAACACAACCTCTAAAAGAGAGATCTGAGGATCAAGATTTAGAAAACTCTCTAAACGACTAAAACTCCAAACAAAATGACATGCAACTGAAGGTGCGGTTAAAGAAGGAGATTTTTCTGGATGTTTGCTTCGTTAATAGGTTTGTTGTCGCGGTTTTGTTAAAATGGTTAGTGGTCATTGTGAACGGGTGGTTCATATGAGGGTTCCTGCTCTTCAAGAAGAAGTCTCCTACCTTTTGTGCTCGCTTGTTTATCATAGCAAGATTCCGGCTAGTCATATGATTGTAAGCTTTTGTTTTGTTATCTCTTGTTAGGTAGTTGATTGGGTTTAGTTTAAGATATGTTGTTTAATGGTATGTGTGATGTATGTGTCATGTTTCTTTGGGCTTTTGTTTTTTTTCTTGTGGCTTTAGTTTCTGGGGATATCCATGTATTCCGCCAGCTATAGTATTTTTATTTTGTATGTTATTTCAATTGCTATCAATAAAAAGTTCAGATGGAAAAAAAATATTGTGAGAAAAACATGACATGCAACTTAGAAAAAAAAAAAAAAAGAGAGACAATTCCAGATCTATGGAAGCTATGGAATGTTTTCTAAGCAAGGTAACTTTTATTATATTTTAAGAACTTTGAGTTGATAAGTTCAACAACCATTGACTTTTATTTTTGTATTTGCGTGTATATATATTATATATACGCATTTCTTTCTTCTTGAGAAATAGTATCACCGTATACGCATTTTTTTGACAAAATATACGCCCTTTTTCACCAAATGTATACGCATTTTTCTTGTTGCAAAAATCTTACGTCAGCATTTGTCAGTTTACCAACTTTTCCCAATGAAATAGTGAAATTAAGTGTCACTAGATACTCCATATTCTAAATTTTACACAATGAACGACAAATATTAGTTGACAAAAATATTACATATAATAATGTGTTGGTCACTCTTTGTTTTTATTAACTTAGCTATTCCGAATCAGTAAAAATATTCAAAGTAATCTCTATTCAGAGGTGCAATTCATAGATTTATTTTCTCTTTTGGGTATTTAAATCAGTCAAAAACAAAGATCCATATTTATAAATACGTAGACGTTCAGAAGTAATATGATTTAATTTTATGCAATACATACAGTATAACTTCTTTAAATTAATACTCTATAAATTAATATACACTTAAAATTTCTATAAAATAATATAATTTTATAGTTCCAAATTGAGTTTTTGATTCAATTAATATATCGATAAATTAATAATCCTTATAAATTAATAAAAAATTATAATTTTGCTATAATTCCAATATTATTAATTTATAAAGGTTTCGCTGTAGATAGAAACCGAAAAGTGTTGGTTTCCCAAAATTTGTTTTTTTAACGGTTGATTACACAAGGATCCAGTCAAAGTTACTCACTTTGCGTGGCACATGTTTTGTATTGTTTGTTGAAGAAATTTGTAAACTAGCCTAAAACATATAACTTTTTTTTGGGGGAAATTTGCTAATAAAAAACAAAAAAACTTAAGTATTGTCCTCTTAAAATAAAAAATTAAATTAATGTCCATATAATATGTACATTAATGTAAATCCCGTTTAATCCTCACCAATTATTTTTAAAATACAATTACAATGTGTTTTAAAAATTAATTAAATTAATGTTTTTGTTGTTTATTAGGACCCTTGTTCAAAAACATGGATTCGGCGCCTGGTCAATCGCCGGAAACCCGTGATATGGAGGAGCATCGCCGCGATTTGGTGTAAATCAGAATATTAATTGGAAAATATTAAGAACTCATCGTTTTGTAGATTTTGTGTTCTAAATCTCATATATCTCGTAGATCCATTCTATATTTATTTAAATCTTCAAGATAAGAACACAATGTAATCGTAAAAAAAAAGGCGGCTATTGTTCTGTGAAAAAAAAACGCAGAGACTTAGGTTAAAGATAGGGTTATTTTCATCTTTAACCAATTCATTTAACCTAAAAGTTGGAAAACTGACAAAATGAGCTATCTAAGTTTTGAACCTGGGTGTGAAACGAGTTTGGAGAAACACATTACCACTAGACTAGGTATAATCTACGATTTTGGTGTCCACATTATTAATATAACGCATAAACATATATAAAATCTACAAAATTACTCCTCAATTAATCTCTATATAGTTTCCGCTTAACTAATTAGGCACAAGGCACTACCTAACCGCACGCAAATTGCCTAGTGAATTTTCGAACAAGGGGCACTAGGCCACATACCACTAACAAGTTTTGTTCCATATATTTAATGTATAACACCTAAAAAGATCTTATTTCTGATGTTTGTTCTAGCCAAAATAAAATAAAAATATTTAAAATATTTAAAGAATATTTACTAACCATTTTTTCTAGATTTTATTAGATTTTCAGATGTTTGCTCAAAAAAACTGGCAGAACATACATTTTACCAAGTTTACCAAATAATTGAATCAGTTAATACGCTAACTCCACGGACTCAGATAAAAGATATAAGCTCAGAATGTATGTTCTACCAAGGTAGATTCATGATTATTTTGTATGTTTTATGTTCTACTAAAATTTCAGAACAAAGAAGAAAAGACAGATTTCTTATTCTGGCTGCGTAGATGTATATGTTTTTGGTGTATTATACATTCTAAGCCCTTTAAATCAATGTGTTGTTAGTAGATTACACACTCTAAACCACGTAGATGGTAGATCTGATTTACTACTCTGTTTACCTCGTTTTAGAGATTACTATTCCAAACATTTTTTGAATTCAGAAATATTTTTCATATATGCACATGCTTATTTACTTCCTATTTTATATTTTTCTAAATTCTTTGTCTTGTAAATTTATTGTTGTGAATTTTTATATAAAAAAGGATAATAAAGTCCAAAATGAAAAAAATAAAAATTTGTTCTAAGAAGAAAATAGTTGTGGTTTTTGTTTTCTATTGGCAAATTTCCCTCTTTTTGGGTCAAATCATATAACTTGTTTGTAATTTCTTTTTAGTCGGCAAACTATTTGTATAAGCCTTTCACAACCACTCCGTATTCTTTTTTTTCTTGAAACGTTTACAAAATTTGCTATATTTATTGTAAACCTTACGCATTAAAACTTATAAATATTGTTCTTTTATATATATAGTCTCGTGAGAAATAAATAATAATTTACTTTTTGAATTTCCTTAAAGGAGTAGGAAATAAATAAAGTTAATGCGTTCTCTCCCAAGCGCATATACCCTACTCATATACTGCATAGTTTTTCTTTATATATAATTCTCTCTGTCTATAAACATAGGGAAGAAGAACATCTAGTTACTGTAAGAACATAGAGTTGTTGTAATTCTTCTTCGTTCTTAATTCCAAGTCAAAACCCTTGATCGCTTCTCTTGGCTACTAACCAACGACCTTCTCCTTGATCAAAACTTTTTAATTTTTTTTAATTCGACAAAAAAAAAGTATTTTCTTCTATTCCGACGATGGTTTTAGCGGCGAAGCAGACTCTCTCCGCTAAGATCGGATTCTCCACCCCTCTCTCACGACGTAACCCCTCTCTCTCACTCCAATCTCTCTCCTTTCCATCGACGGCCCTTCCAAAACGCACCGTTTTAGCCCTCTCGAAGCCTCTCCATCTCTCTCCCATGAGAGCAAAGGCTCCGGCGAGATGCTCCGCCTACGAAGCCGATAAGTCGGAGCCTCATGCGGAGGCGGCGGAGGAAACTAAGCCGGAGGCGGCGAAGAAACTGAAGATCGGGGTTTACTTCGCGACTTGGTGGGCTTTGAACGTTGTGTTCAATATATACAACAAGAAAGTGTTGAACGCTTACCCTTATCCATGGCTTACCTCCACGCTCTCTCTCGCTGCTGGTTCGTTGATGATGCTTATCTCTTGGGCTGTTGGGATCGTTGAGACTCCGAAAACGGATTTTGATTTCTGGAAAACTCTTTTTCCGGTAAGTGGGGTTGGTGGGAAAAAGGTGGAGATTTTAGGTTAGGTGTCGATGTTTACGATGATGGGTTAGTGAGGTTTATTGGTCAAAATTGATACAAATCTTGCATGAGTATTTTGTTGTCCTTTTGTTACCTGAGTGATATGCATAGTTTTGTTTGCTTCCTTAGTGAGATAGAGGAAAAAGATGTCTTATTTTGGCTGTGTTTGTTTCTTAAGCTTCTGAATTTTTGTTATTTTGTTAGAGTTTGAAATTTCGTAGCTAAATTATGAGAATTTTAAGTACTTTAGCTTCTAGTAAAGTATTGATCTTTTTGGTTTTTAGTTGTGCTAAAAGTGGCTTTTGGTTGGATTGGTTAAAGGTTGCTGTGGCGCATACGATTGGTCATGTGGCTGCAACGGTGAGTATGTCAAAGGTTGCGGTTTCCTTCACTCACATCATCAAGAGTGGTGAACCAGCTTTTAGCGTTCTTGTCTCGAGGTTCCTTTTGGGTGAAACCTTCCCTACTTCGGTTTACCTCTCCCTCATTCCCATCATTGGTGGCTGTGCTCTCTCTGCTCTTACTGAGCTTAACTTCAACATGATTGGTAATATATATATATATATATACATATTCTTGATCGTAACGTTTTTTTTTTGTCTTTTGTTAGCTAGCTTCTATAAGCCCTGTTTTTTCTGCTTTCTCAGGTTTCATGGGAGCGATGATTTCGAACTTGGCTTTTGTGTTCCGTAACATCTTCTCAAAGAAGGGAATGAAGGGAAAGTCTGTGAGCGGAATGAACTACTACGCTTGTCTCTCCATGTTATCACTCTTGATCCTCACTCCCTTTGCAATTGCGGTTGAAGGACCTCAGATGTGGATCGATGGCTGGCAAAAGGCTCTTTCCGACATTGGACCTCAGTTTGTATGGTAAACTCTTATGAAACTCTCTTAAACTCAAAAGTATGGTGTTGACGTTTTGTCGTGTTAGATGTAGCCTTGTCCTGTTCCTAGAATATCAAGTTCTTGTCTTTATCTATCAAAGTTCTTGTTCGTATCCTAATGATAAGAGTTATTTGGGTCTTGTCGTCATTAGGACAATGGATCCATCTCATTCGCTTACTCCATTTAACATTTTTCTTCTATTAAAATTGTAGGTGGGTGGTTGCGCAGAGTGTGTTTTATCACCTCTACAACCAAGTGTCTTATATGTCTTTAGACCAAATCTCTCCCTTGACTTTTAGTGTCGGTAACACCATGAAACGTATCTCAGTCATCGTCTCCTCCATCATTATCTTCCGCACTCCTGTCCAGCCCGTTAACGCTCTTGGAGCCGCCATTGCTATCCTCGGAACCTTCTTGTATTCCCAGGTAAACCACACAAACGCACACAAATCTTAAAATGACCAATATACCCCTGTTATCCATCTGCAATATGATAAATAAACGTCTCTTGGCTTCATTTCAGAGCCACGTGATGACCCTTTAGCCATCTGATTAAACTAACTATTACGTCTTTGACATCATCAAGAATCAATAACTTGAAATCCTTATCCTGATGTTACTTTATCATGGTTTTTTGCGTGTGGTGCAGGCAAAGCTTTGAACGGGCAAGACATGAAGTGTTCCAGTCCGATGTTGAGCTCATTGATTTCGGTTTAAAACCGGGGGAAAGAGCTTAATGTAGATACGTGTCCACAATAATGAAGAAATGATGAGAATGAAGACAACAAGGTTTTAGTGTGTTTTAGGCAGTTTTTACTTTAATTGAGCTTTACGGATTTAAGTTTGAATTCGGGGGGAATGAGAAGATTACAACCTCTTTGTACCTAAAGTGGCGAAATACAAATTGCCCCCTTGAGAATAAAACAACTCTCTTCAACTACGACAATTTTTAATATATATAAATAATATTTAAAGATTAATCTCGTTTATTTGGATTTAAGCGTTTGAATTTCAGTTCATGTAGTTTCGTTTCATTGTTTTGTTTATTCATTCAGCACTATAAGCAGCATGTTTTTTCATTTGTAAGAAACATTCTCTAAGCAAGAATTCCAAAGAATAACGATTTTTTCATCAAAGAATAATTATTTGTACGAATTATGTGTTGATGCTTGGGAATAAAACTGAGGCATTAGATTTGGTTCAGGGTAGGCACTAGGCAGAGATAGAAAGAGACATGTCTCTTGGGTATTCAGAAGGGGCAGTGATAGGTCCAGTGACGAATATACTCAAGGAAGATTCTCTCTATCTTTATTTATTTATTCGTAAATATATGTTTCTCAAATATTGGATACTTTTCTATTGTAGAAATAGCAACGTTAAATACACATGGACTCTCTCAGAAAGATTCATAAAACAAAATATGAAAATGAGCATATGGATGATAAATGCAACTCTAACTAATCGTCATAATATCATTAGACACTACAACACGAGTGCTCGGCTCAGTTTGGAAACTGTCTCCTACTGGATCGTTTGAATACAACCATAACGCTAGCTTTCGGGATGCAAATGCGCCCGTAGTATCAGGTTGGATCATTCATGACACAAAAGGAAGATTTATGACAGCAGGTTTTTTCACTAATCCAAAAGTGTCAGTCCTCTGGAAGCAGAAGATTTCAGCCTACTCCAGGCTCTACAAACGTTATCGAATCGAGGTTTCAAATGGATTATTTTAGCAAAGACAAACTTAATCTCTGATATACATGATTGGACCAAACTTTTTGCTATTGTTCAAGTGGTACAAATAAAAACAAGTCACAATCCAGCAGCAGATGCACTGGCTCGAACACCATATACAATATAACCAATCTCCAGTTCAAGAACTTCTAAACTATATCATGCCTGGCATATGCAAACGTGGTTTTAGCGAGGTGACAGCAAACAAAAGAACAGTTTATTCAAATTTTGTTCACTTCGTAGTCCTTTGCTATTTCCAATTATTTTGGAAACAGAAAAGTACAAATAGATTACACGTACAAAAAGATTTCACTGTCTTAAACTTTAAAAAACAAACAAACAAAAGGTTCTTATTCTTTTCAAACTTCAAGATACTTAGCCACCGTCTGAACATCTTTATCTCCTCTTCCGCTGAAGTTCAAGACCACTCTCGTTCCGTCCGGTAACGTTGGACATAGCTTCTCGAGGTGAGCTAGTGCGTGAGAAGTCTCCAGTGCTGGAATTATTCCCTCTAACCTAGATACTCTCTTGAACGCTATAATTCAAAGTGAACACAGAAGGTGAGACATGGAACTAAACAACAGGTTTTAGAATACAGAACAAAAAGCTATTCATTACCTTCCAATGCTTCTTCGTCTGTGACGCTAAAGTATTCAGCCCGCCCCATGTCTTTAAGGAAGCTATGCTCCGGTCCAACTCCAGGGTAGTCCAATCTGTAAAGAGAAATCCAAAACAGTGATCATGAGAGACTACTTATGGTACCTAGTGGATCATTAATCGAGTTTTATCTTACCCTGCACTGATGGAGTGAGGTTCAATGATTTGACCATCATCATCTTGTAGCAAGTAACTCATAGCTCCATGAAGAACACCCACATCTCCCTTTGTCAACGTAGCAGCGTGTTTGCCACTATCCACTCCAAATCCAGCAGCTTCCACACCGATCAACCGAACCTCTGTGTCATCCACAAACTCATGGAAGAGTCCCATCGCGTTTGAACCACCACCAACACAAGCCACCAAGACATCCGGCTTCCCACCCCATTTATCCATCGCCTGTCTCCTCGTTTCTTTACCGATCACCGCGTGGAAGTCTCTGACCATCATCGGGTAAGGATGAGGACCCGCCACAGATCCCAATATGTAATGAGTAGTTTCAACGTTTGTCACCCAATCTCTTATCGCTTCTGATGTAGCATCCTTCAACGTTGCTGTTCCAGAGTGAACTCCTCTCACCTGTAACACCACAAACGATTCAATAAAACAATGTTTCTCGCATTTAAAAATGAGTCTTGAGCATTACCTCGGCACCAAGAAGTCGCATTCTAAACACATTAAGCGCTTGTCTCTCCATATCTTGAGCACCCATATAGATAATACACTCCAGACCAAAACGAGCACACACGGTAGCTGTAGCCACACCGTGTTGACCAGCTCCCGTCTCAGCGATAATCCTCTTCTTCCCCAAACGTTTGGCTAAAAGCGCTTGAGCCACGGCGTTGTTGATCTTGTGAGCTCCTGTGTGGTTCAGGTCTTCTCTCTTCAAGTATATAAGAGGACCTTCCCCATTTTCGCGGCGGTAATGCTCTGTAAGCCTCTCTGCGAAATACAGAGGGCTCTCTCTACCCACGTAGTCTTTCAAGATCCCTGCCAACTCTCTCTAACAAGATTCATCGACACAAAAGGAGACAAAACTCAGACATAAGAAACCGAACAAGATCCAAATTTTACCTATAATCTGAACGACCCGCAACGAAAAAAAATGTCTAATTTCTACTAAAATCACGAAGGACAAGGTACAATAACATCTATACATTTTGCTCTGTATCGAAAAGATCCAAACTTTACCTATAATCCGAACGACCCACAACGAAAAAATGTTTAATTTCTATTCAAAATCACGAAGGAGGAGGAAGGTACCTGGAAATCATCGTCGGTGGCGAGAGAATGAAAGGCCGTTTCGAGCTCGGAGAGAGCGTGCATTAGCGTCTCGGGGACGTACTTGCCACCGAACTTCCCGAACCGACCGAACGAATCGGGTCGTTGCCAGAGAGACGGGTCGGATCCGGCAGACATGAGAACAGGCGGGTCCTTGGCGATAGTGCAGGAGACGGAGAATGTTGGCCTTGAGCGAGAGGATGGCAGAGGCGTAAATTTGAGAGCTTTGGAGGGGGATCTCAAATGGGTTAATTGGGGAGAGGAGGAGGAGGAAGGAGCTGGAGAAACGGAGGCTCTGAAAGAAGCGACGGTGCTTGAGGCTGCGGCCATTACCGAATCTATTTCCCAGTCAATATTATGTCCCCCTCCTTCAATATCCTAATTGTTCCAAAGCAAGGGGTTTTTATAGATTCGTTAGGGATTAAAAACAAAACAATTGAAGATAGTATAATACGTTGATAGTTCTCTTACCAAACAAAAAATAAGTTGGTAGGAACGAAGAAGATGTGATTAGATTTCTAACACATGGTTTTGAGAAAACATATTCGATTGAGCCGTCGTTACCTACCATCTGTATCATTAGCATACTCTTTTTTTTCGTGCAAATATTTCCAAATATAAATATATTTGATATTATTACAAATGGTTTTAGTACATAATTTATATTTTCATATTATATACTGTGTAGCTCTATAATATTATTGTTTATATTTTTTCTTCGCTATTAATAGTATATTGTGATTTGTTTAAAACAATTTACTTTGTTATTAATTTTTTATTACTTACTAATATATTTTTGTGTTAAATACATAAAATAATAATATAAAATAATCAAATAGAGAACCTCCTTTAAAATATGTCATTTTCTTTAATATACATTTTGATATAATACATTTTTAATTTTTATTTATTTATATTGTAGAAAAGAAATATGATTAAAAGAATTTATATTTACATGTTGTGTTTAAGAAAATATACTTTTAACATATATCATTTTAGTATTTACGTGATTTATAAATAAAATATTTTTTTGTTTAAATAATATAGCCATGTTGTTTTAGTACATTTCATACTTAGTAGTATCTATCATATTGTTTTAGTAAATTTTAATGATCTAGGATATTTTTTTGATGTTATTTATATTAATTTTTTTAAAAAAATTATGACTTCAAAATATTATTCTTATTATTTATGATTTCATTGTTTGTAAAATTTGCAATATTATCATTTTAAATTTTCATTTTCATTTCCAAAATTTTATATTTTGTCAAGAAAACTTTGGAAGATTACACAAATTTTTTGAGTTCGAAACATTACATGAATTATGATTTTTTTTGTTTCTACATTAATATATTATTTTTTTAAATATTTTTAATTTGGTTATATTTTTAAAACAATTCTCAAATATTTTGTTATAATTAAAATACAAATTTATAATTTAAATTTGATTTTTCATTAATATTTTAAATGAATTACTAAAATTTCATAGTTTTCTAATAACATATTTTAAATATTTTATGAACTAAAGGTTATTTTATATTATTATATTTTGTATATAAACATTTTAAACAATACATTGTTGAGAAATTTAAAATAAATAAAAATAAAATATATAGTTGTAGATATAAAAATTTAACCTATGTTAATACATTTATTTTTGTATAAAATATTATATAGTTTATGAAATTTAACATATTTTAATGATGATTGATGATTTGTTTAAATGAAAAAGTTGAAATTAGAAAATTTGTTTGTTACCTATTTAATATAATTTCATATTTAGTTCATATAGACTGATATTTTTATATAATGCAGAATATAATTATAGAATTAATAAAAAATATTATAGAATTTTTGTTTTCCTTATTTATAATAAAATATTAGTTAACATTGATTTATAATAAGATTATATTACTAATTAGCGAAATTTATTAATGTATTATTTTATAAAAAAAAATATTTGAATATTCAAGTAAGATATTTTAGATTCTTTGTCAAAAGATTTTATTATAATTAAAAAATAAAATTCAAATTTATATTTGGTTAATTCATTAATGTAAATAAACAAATATATGTTATATTAATTAATTATGTAAGTGGTCTTACTATAACTTGTTAATAGTAGATAAAATAAGACTATAAATTAATAGATTAAATACTTTCTTGTCTTTTGTTAAAAATAAAATAAATGAAAATTCAATTACCATACAATAGTAGTCTCTGTTGTATATCCATTTATACATGTAAAGTAGGTAGGATATTATATCTTCTATTTTTTCACCGGAAAACGGCTATTTCATATTCTAACATATCGTGGTATGTTCAATTCTTATCCGACTTATATGACCGTGCAAAAATATATATACTTTTGAAAAACTGAAATAGCTAGCCTATTGTTTAATTTTCTAAAGAAATCATACACCAATCGCCATGTCAGCTGCCACATCATCTAACTTTGTTCACGGGAATGTTACATAAGTTAATTTTGCTAACAAGAGTGCCATATGTACAATCATATTTTTCTAAAATAACAATTTTATAATCAGAAAATGTAAATGTTTATAAATTACTTTGACACCTTATAGATTTGTATTACTTATTAAAATAAACAAAACTTAATGAAATTTTAATTTTACATAAGAGATATATTCGTTTCAATGCTAGCACAATATCATCCTTAAAAGAGTTATTTTTTAAAAAAAAAAATTGCACGTCGGCAGGGCCGGTGTTGGGCAAATTTAAGCCCCTAAATCCATAGAAATTTTTTTTAGGTGAACTCGTTAAAAAATCGCCTTAGGCCGCATAATTCTCAGAGCCGGCCCTGCACGTCGGTTGTGAAATATCCGCTTTCATGCTCTTCACGTCCTCAAACTTTGTCTAAAATTATGATACCTTTTTAAAAAGAGAATTTGCACTCTATACACGTAGCTTTCTCCATAATTAAGTGTTTGCCTCAAATTCCATGTAATGGTACCTTCATTGCTACAAAGCAACTTGTCACATCATGTATACTTTACTAATTTCAGCTTTTTGGGGGGGGGGGGTTTTAAGCCAATTCATCCTTTTAAAAATTATCCCATTTTTTCCTTTAGTTACTTAAACAAAAGGGAAAATCTCTCAAATAGACATTTTAAATTTTTTATCACAAAAATAAACCTTAAAAACTAAAATGACCAAAATAGCATTTTTTATTTTGAAAATTTCAAGTTTTTTTAAAAAAATAAAAAATTCGAAATCCTAACCGCCCTCCAAAATCCCACTCCTCAACTCTAAACAAAAAAGTTTATGATTAGTTAACTCGAAGAGTATAAGTGTATATTTACTTGTTTTTGATAAAATAATTAAGTCTATTTTGGTCATTTTTATTAAAGTCTATATTTATGATAAAAACGTTTTAGGTCTATCCTAGAGAATTTCTCTAAACTAAATCTACTAACAAAAATATTTCATAATTCATAAATATTTTTAATTGATATATTTTTTTAATCAAAATTTTGACAGTGGTCTTTTTGTTAACAAATAATAATTTAGCAAAAATACATAATATAATCCAAATTACACATAATTTAAAAAGATAACTAGAGAACTCATAAAAACAAAAGAGGGAAAAAAGTTCATTTACAATATTTTATTCTTACATTTCTATAGACAATACCAAAGAAAAAAATCTTACAGATGATTTCTTTTTCTTTTTTGACACCAAACTTAAGCTTATTCCTGAAAAGGAATGATAAAAAACACTATTAAGTATTAATAAACAATCAGACAGATATTTAAGATATCAGTTTGAAAACGCTAACAAAATATAAAATCAAGACGTCAAGGTGGCAGTCACTTACACTTTAAACCCTAAAAGTATTTTACAAGCACTTTAAGGGAAAATTGCCAAATATGACTCAAAACTTGATTTGAAATGCAAAAGTAAACCCAAACTTGAATCAAATGCAAAAGTAACTTAAAAGGCTATTGAAACTACAACCAACCCCTTGTGAACAAACAAAAAAATGGTATTTTTTTTTACGTTTCTAGCCCTCGTAAGTCGTCTGCCCAGACGACTTAACATAAAGTCGCCCAGACGACTTAACATAAAGTCGCTCAGCTTAAAGTCGTCCAGACGACTTAACTTAAAGTCGTCTGGGACAGTTTTAAAAAAAAAATAATTTAAAAATTCTGTAATAAATATCTTGATAAATGAAAAATTGGGATTATCTAATTAACATATGTCTTAAGAGATATAAATTAAGATATAACAAAAGTTAGTTGTTTTCAGCATAGATGAGTGAAAGTAATGAGTCATGATATTCTTTAGTTTATGTTTCACCAATATATGTTGTAGTATTGTATGTGTTTCTTAGGGTTAGATTTTCGAAAGCATAAATGTTTTTTTGAAAAATTAAAAATTTACCTAAGTGTGTTTATTCTGTGTATAGTAAACACTATTTAAGTATAACTTGATTTTATAATGTGGTTAATTAGTTAATTTAGTCAATTTAGTTTAGGGTTTAGGGTTTAGGGTCTGGACAACTGAAATATCAGTCGTCTGGTAAATAATTTTACACAGACAACTTACAAGTAAGTCGTACTAATATTCCCGCCTAAAATTTTTAAAAATTTTATTTTCCCACTTGAATAATTTAAACCAGACAACTTACTTGTAAGTCTTCTGGACGACTTACTTGTAAGTCTTCTGGACGACTTACTTGTAAGTCTTCTGGACGACTTAGTTATAAGTCTTCTGGACGACTTACTTGTAAGTCTTCTGTACGACTTACTTGTAAGTCTTCTGTACGACTTACTTGCAAGCCTTCTGGACGACTTACTTGCAAGTCTTCTGGACGACTTACTTCTAAGTCTTCTGGACGACTTATTTGTAAGTCTTCTCAAAAGTCTTCTATTTTAGTTTCCCGCTAAAAATATTTTAGTTTCCCGCTAAAAATATTTTAGTTTCCCGCTAAAATTATTAAAGTCTCCTGGACAACTTACATTTCAGTCATCTGAAACAAAAATATTTAACCTAATTTTTTTTTTGTTTCCCTATATAAAGAAAAATTTACACATTCTCTCTCCTCCTCTCAAATATCTGCAACAAAAAATGTAATGTTCATCTTTCTAGAACTCTCCAATCTCTCTATAATCTCTTTGAACTTATAAACACCAAACTTTTTATCAATTTATTGTTTTTGTCTCATGTATTTCTCATTAACTTATCTTGTTTTGTAGGTTTTTCATCACATGATTCTCATATTCCACTCATTTAAAGATGGATCTATTAACTTTANTCTCTCTATAATCTCTTTGAACTTATAAACACCAAACTTTTTATCAATTTATTGTTTTTGTCTCATGTATTTCTCATTAACTTATCTTGTTTTGTAGGTTTTTCATCACATGATTCTCATATTCCACTCATTTAAAGATGGATCTATTAACTTTATATGAATTTTTCAGTTATGTCTCATGTTTTTCTCACTAATCTATTTTTTTTTTTTGCAGGTTTTTAATCAGATGGTTCTCATCTTCATTTGGATGTATGTTATGTTTTCTAAAAAAGTATATATATATATATATATATCTGATCTTTCACTCATTTTCTGTGTGTTTTAAGCCATTTGATGTTTTTTGATATGCAGATTTTTCAGATCTGGGTTTGAAATGCAGGTTTTTCAGATCTGGAAGTTTTCTGGACTACTTAGTTATAAGTCTTCTGGACGACTTACTTGTAAGTCTTCTGGACGACTTACTTGTAAGTCTTCTGGACGACTTACGTGTAAGTCTTCTGGACGACTTACTTGTAAGTCTTCTGGACGACTTACTTGTAAGTCTTCTGGGCGACTTACTTGTAAGTCTTCTGGACGACTTACTTGTAAGTCTTCTGGACGACTTACTTGTAAGTCTTCTGGGCGACTTACTTCTAAGTCTTCTGGGCGACTTACTTGTAAGTCTTCTGGACGACTTACGTGTAAGTCTTCTAGACGACTTACTTGTAAGTCTTCTGGACGACTTACTTATAAGTCTTCTGGACGACTTACTTGTAAGTCTTCTCGAAAGACTTCTGGGACGACTTACTTGACTTTCTGAAAGTTTTCTGACGCTGTCTTCTTTCATATCAAGTGGAGTCCAAGCTTGTCTTTGTAAAGGAATGATCTATTATAGTTTTGTAAAATCAATGCCAAGATGTAATATATGTGCTAACAATGTGTTTACACATGTACAAATCAATGAAATAATAGACTTCAGTAGCTTTTTTCATATTTTGGATCTCCCATATGCAATAATAAATCACAATGGCCTTCTACTCATCTTAATAAACAAGAATGTTTGTAGCCTCGTATTGATACAACATTTTAAGAAGCATTTTAACCTTTCTTNACCAAGAAAATTTAGTAAAATTCACAAAAGATCAAACATTACGGGATTTGATCAAATATTTTTATCACTCTATTCAACCAAGAAAACTTAGTAAAATTCAAAGAAGATCAAACATCCAGCTATAAGACTTTCCAGATGACTTAATTATTAGTCATCTGGGAAGACTAACACAAATTCTTAATACATACTCATAAAGTCTAGACGACTTAGTAGAAGACTTATAATTAAGTCTTCTGGAAAGTCATCTAGCTGGAAGAATTTCCAGATGACTTAATTATTAGTCATCTAAGAAGACTAACACAAATTCTTAATACATACTCATAAAGTCTGGACGACTTAGTAGACGACTAATAATTAAGTCGTCTGGAAAGTCATCCAGCTGGAAGACTTAACTGTAAGTCTTCCAGACAGGTCATTTTTGCAATTGAAATTTTAATGAGACGACTTACTTCTAAGTCGTCCGGCTTTGTATGTTAAAAAAAAAAATCTGGACAACTTATAAATAAGTCGTCTAGGAAAAAGGGACTAATTTTGCATTTGACCGAATTGTGTCAGATATTTGACTTTTCTTGGACGACTTACCAGCAAGTCGTCACCGGGAAAGTTAAAATTTCAATATTTTATTAACTAGACGACTTACGGATAAGTCGTCTTAGGTTAGTTTTATAATTGAAAAATAAAACTTTAATTTTAACTTTTCCCAGAAGACTTAATTTAAAGTCGTCCACTCAGACGACTTATTCTAAAGTCGTCCGAGCTAAGCAAAGTTGACCGGAAAAAAATCTAGACGACTTTACTTATCTCAGACGACTTTAGAATAAGTCGTCTGACTGGACGACTTTAAAATAAGTCGTCTGACTGGACGACTTTAAATTAAGTCTTCTGGAAAAAAAATAAAATTAAAGTTTTTTTTTTCAATTACAAAACTAACCTAAGACGACTTATCCGTAAGTCGTCTAGATTTAATAAAATATTGAAATTTTAACTTTCCCGGAGACGACTTACTAATAAGTCGTCCAGGAAAAGTCAAATATCTGACATAATTCGGTCAAATGCAAAATTAGCCCGTTTTTCCTAGACAACTTATTTATAAGTCGTCCAGATTTTTTTTTTTAACATACAAAGCTGGAAGACTTAGAAGTAAGTCGTCCAGCTGGACGACTTAGAAGTAAGTCGTCCAGCTCATCCAGAAGACTTACAAGTAAGTTTTCTACGCGAACAGATCTGGAAAAAAATTCAATTTCATACCTTAAACTAAGTGAGATGACTTTCTTAGCACACAAAGTCTTCTCCAACCACCCAAAATATCAAATGAAAGTAACCCACCAAGAATTGTATGCTTAAATGGCTCTATCAACCATAAAAAAATTTGAATCAAAAGCTTGGGTTTTTTGTATGAATATGGAGACAAAGTGAAAGAGATGTTGTTTTTAGTTCATAACAATTGAGAAAGAGAGAGTGTAAATCGATTTTTGGTGCATTAAGAGCTTCAAATTGGTTGTTCATGGTAGTTAGGGTATTGATGGCAATGTCAATCTTGTAAATACTTGAAGATGATGAGGTTGAGNGTAAATCGATTTTTGGTGCATTAAGAGCTTCAAATTGGTTGTTCATGGTAGTTAGGGTATTGATGGCAATGTCAATCTTGTAAATACTTGAAGATGATGAGGTTGAGAGAGTAAAAAAATAATTTTCAAAAAAAAGAAAAGAAAAAAGTGTAATGGCATTTTCGTAAATAATGTGAACAGATGGGGTGAATAAGACAAACGAAAAATCAAAAAACAAGAAAGGTTAGTTTTGTGTTTGACTTTGAGTTTTGAGTCAAATTTGCAAAAATCCCGCACTTTAAACACTCAAATTGGCAAATTTAGCATATCTAACCTTCAATCTAGCTTACTTGTACATCAAGTTAAAAATGTAACCGATACTGTTCAAAAGCGATAATGTATCAATTTTTTAAAAAATATTTTACTAATACATAAATATAAAAATACAGAAAATACAAAAATTCATTAAAAATTCAAAAAAATCATAAATATTAAAAATAAATAAAAAATATATAAAAAATATTTTATTAATAAAATATTAAAAATAATAAAATCTTAAAATAAATTATGAAAAAATCCAAAATAAGAATACCCACAAAAGTTTAAATAAAATTAAAAAAAAATTAAAACAAAAACAAATATCATAATAATAATATATAAATAAATATAATTTCAAAAAAAAAAATATTTTTTATAAACAAAATGAGAATACATTGTATTTTAGTGCTTATTAGTCTGGGTTTTCTGGATTTTATAACTAGATAATATAGGGTATTTTAATAACTGCTAAAAGACTTGGATTTTAACTTGTTTACTTTGATTTGGTTCACGAGAATCATTTGATGGTACATATCAAATACGATTACTTATACGATGACATATATATATATATATATAACTAGGATCCGCCCGCCCTACGAACGGGATTTTCTTTACGGATAAGGTACATTTTGAATTTTGTAATATCTCTGCTTTGTATTATATGTATTTATTGGAATTTGTTTTATTATATTTTTATTTTGTAATTTTAAAATTTTTGGATATGTGAGATTATATGTTTTTCATAATTTGTTTTGGTTTGTTTAAAAATTTATCGGATATATAAATTTTGTATTTTTAACTTATCTGGTTATTAATCAAGTAGTGGTTGTCAAATATTTGTATATCTCTACATTGGATCTTTATTCATCGCATGACATGACATGTGTAAATCGTATATATTGTGAACGTTCATGTGTTTTCTTTCTGTGTATGATTTTTTTTTGGTTTGATGGTTGTTTTTTGCTTGTTTATTGCGTTGATAATCATTTGTTGTATGCCGAGATGTTTAACTAATTTTAGCTGAGGTTATATTTTTGGAGCCAATATGCCTTTGTTATGAATTTTGTTGAATTATTTATGTCTAGTGTTTAGGAAGTTGTTTATTTCTAATTAAATATGTTTATGGTAAAGTTAATTATGTTTACTTATCTTTGTGTTTTTGGCAGGTGGTTTGTTGACGTTATTAGTTTATCTTGATACTGTTACTTGCATTCGGTAGTAGTGGTGTTAAAACACTCTTCTTTCATCAAATCGTTTGGTTGTATAATCAAACATTATTGGATGTTTGCTCCCTTTTGGGCCTTTGATTCTCCTCTATATTTATTTTAGGTGCGCTTGACATTTTATGGCCCATTGTATTTGATTAATAAAATCAATTGGAGCAAATATTAAACAGAAAAAGTAAACATGTAGGTGAGGTTGATAGGATTGGGTTGTAATTTTAGCACTACTGATATATAGATTATTATTCTTTGCTACTGATATAGAGATTGTTTTGGTATTTGAATTTTAGATTTTAGAAATTGGTTTTTAGATAGTTACATTATTTAAAAATGTGGTAAAAATATCTAATTTGTTTTGTAATATTATTTAATTAAAATTGTACTATAATATAGCGATTATATAATGCAATGGAAATATTTTTTGCTGATAAAAATGCATTATTTAATTATAGAGATTAGTTTCCTGAATTTTTATAAATATTTGGCTTTTATTTATCTTATTTGGTATTTATCTTTTAATTTTTTGTTAATATAATTATATGTAACAGTCATAATACAAATATTTCCAGTGTATTAGTTGATAACAAATGGTAAGGATTGTGTCAGATTTAATAAGAGTCATTGATTAAAGTTTAATCTAATGGTGGAGAATCAATCTCAACCTCTCTATTTTGTCTATTTTGTGTGCACCGAGAAAGAGATCCAGAAACTTGTTTTCTTCATTTCTTTCAGATTCATTTTGATCTCATCACACGATTCTTTTTTCTTCTTTCTATTCTCTACATTTCTTCTTTGTCTAGTGATTTGTTTATTTTTTCTCTGTTTTATTAATTGAATCTCGTATTCTTTCTATCTCATTTTCGTCTTTGTCTCTGCTGAAGCTCGCTGTGTGCCGCACTTGTCATCACCACTCTAGCTCATCACCTCTCTGTAATCTTCTTATATGTATTTGCAAATAATTCTTTTCAGTTTTGGAGATTTTTGTTCGTTTGTCTATACTCATGTTTGTTTGTTTTTTCCAATTTTAGAATTAAAGATCTAAAGGTGTGGAGGAAGAAGAAGAGCTCGACGGTGGTGGGATTTCAGAGAGGCAGAGCAGGAAGGGGGATGACACGACGGCCACGTGTGAAAAACCTTAAAATGGGTCAAAGCGAGCTAGAGTTTATGGAGACCGGGATGTCCAAGAAAAAATCCTATATAAAACGACGCCACCTAAATATAACAAGTAACAAACTTAATGAAACACTGCGTTTTAAGATGGCGGGACAGGTGTCATTCACAGGATAAACAAATTGATGATGTGGCGGAGCAGTAGGGAAACAAAATCTTCTTTATATATATAGATAGATATATAATAGTAACACGAAAAACAAATAACAATATAATTTAAAAAAAAACTTGTGCAGGTGAAAGTCTAGGTGCTAAAAGACTTGGAATTTAATTTATTTGCTTTGTTTTGGTTCACGAGAATCATTTGAAGATAATGATTCTTTTTTAATAAAATAAAGTGTTTTCTCTTTTTTATAAAACAAATAAAATTAGTTATTCTTGAATTTATATTTATTTTATCTGTTATTCTTATATTTATTTTATTTAAATTTAATTTTTATTTATTTAATTTTTGTGAATTTTCTTATTTTAGGCTTTTTTTTTTTTATAATTTCTTTTAAGTTTTTATTATTTTTATTATTTTATTAATAAAATGTTTTAACTATTTTATGAGTTTTTTTTATGTTTATGATTTTTTTCAAATTTTTATTGATTTTTTTCTATTTTTTGTATTTTTTATATTTAGTTATTAGTAAATGTTTTTTTTAAAAGAACAAACCGACACGTCCTCGCCTTTGAACCGTACCAGTTACATTTTTAACTTGATGTACAAGTAAGGCAGATTAGAGGTTTAATATGTTAAATTTGCCAACTTGAGTGTTGCTTGTAAAATACTCTCAGAGTTTAAAGTGTAAGTGGTTGCCACTTTGAAGGTTTTTTATGCGGTTTCCCCGACAAAATATATCATATGTTTCATAATACATGATGTTTGTATGGAAGTATTTTGTCATTTCAAACAATCATTAATGTTAACCATAAATACAATTTATTGATTGTATCTAAGGAATATTGTTATTAAGATTAAATAATTCTAAAAATAGGATTAAATATTTTCTAGTGGTTTTAAGTGTAATTATACAGATTATTTAAAAGGTTATTTCATATTGGTACATCAACTTTAATAAGATAGATATCTTTCTTCAAACGTCAAAAAAAAAAAAAAATATATATATATATATATATATATATAATAGTGTTGATTTATGAAAATAAACTATTAGTTTACATCATGCAAGTATATGCAGAGTCATCGTTGTGACTAACTTTCTAAGTGTCTATAAGGAAGTTTTATAATTTCCTTTTATCTTTTAATTTTATTTTCATTTTATTAATCCTACATTACATTTTGATTGATACTAAAAATAGAAGTGGATTTGAGAGTTCACCATAGAGGTAAACCTAGGTTTTGTTCCCCTTAGTCTATTTTTAGTATTATTTATTTATTTTTATGTTTTTATCTTTTAGTATTATTGCGTTCGTAATAATCATTTACATCTTTAGAGTAGCATATCTCTAGTGCTCTTCATTTACATGTTTCTTTTTATTTTGATCTTGTATTTAGAGTGTTAGTAGTTACAAAACCGTTCTTGTCGTTGCAAAATATTTTCTATGTGGGCTTTATAAAGCAACGAGCCATAGAGTTTGTATACTTTTGAGTAAACTTCAGATTTATGCTACAGAGATCAGTTTTGACTCTTTTATCTTACCTTGATTGGTGGCTCATCAGTGTGCCTAATGATATACAAGTATTAATTTGGTGTACTTATAATGTAATTTATTTAGGTTTTTTTTATATATGAGACACATGTAATTTTTAGGTATCTTCTTAAAAAGTTTTCTTTAACATTATTTATGCAAAAATAAAACAATAATGTATAGTCATGCCACAGCTAACCTATATACTTTAAGAGCATCTCCAAAAAAGAATTTTATTTTGAAGTTCCATAAACTCTATATTTAAAGTTTTAAAGTATTCTTCTCCAAAAGAAAAATTTCAAAATTAACTTCAAAATTATTTGTATATTACATTATTGTGCTTATATTTGTCACAATTAATGAAAAAACATAAAACTTTGATAAATAACAAACACATATTTAAAAATATTACAATAATACTAATTAATAAAAGTTTACATTAAATTATAAAACTAGAAACAGAAATACATAATTAAATATTAAACTACAAGGAAAATACCACATTATTCTATAAAGTTGTTTTCATAATGTTCCCATATATGAACAACTAGTGCATTTCGAAGTAAGAAATTACCCTTTATTTTTAACTTGTAGATTACAAGTTACAAAAAGGTTGAAAACGGATATCTTTATTTTCTGTCATATCAATAGTTGCTTCAGCCACTGATCTTGTATCTTTTATCGGCGCATTAATATCACGTTCATCCTCAACTATCATGTTATACATTATAATGCATGCCGTCATTATATCATGCAATACATCTTTCTTCCAGTAACGAGATGATCTTGTTATGATACTAAACTTGGTCTGCAAGACTCCAATGCACGTTCAACATCTTTTCGACATGCTTTTTGTTTTGCTGCAAACAACTTTTTCTTTAGACCTTAGGGATTGCTTATTGTCTGAACAAGAGTTGACCATTTTGAATTCATTAGCTAAATAATAACTCATGTTATATTCGTTTCCCTGAATAATGTAATTAGCTGGAGGAGCGATACCTTGAGCAAGTTTTGAAAATAAATTGGACGACTTCAAGACATTAATGTCATTGTTGCTGCCGGACATATCAAAATAAGCATGCCATATCCATAAGTCGTAATCTGCAACTGCTTCGACAATGATAGTGGGTGATCCACCTGCAAATTTTCCTGTCTATGCAGTTGGACAATTTTTCCACTTTCAATGCATGCAATCCAGACTATCCAACATTCCAGGAAATCCATGTTGTTGGCCAATATTGAGAAACCTTGCAATGTCTTCTGATGTTGGTGACCTGAGATACCACTCTGAAAACACTTTCACAATTGCTCGGCAAAACTTCTTCATGCATTCAATGGTAGTAGACTCATGTTTTGATGTACTCATCAGTAGTATTAGCTGGCACACCATACGCCAAAATTTGAATTGCAGCAGTAAATTTTTGCAAAGTTGATAGACCCATTCTACTAGATGCAATACATCTTTGATGAAAGTAGTTGTCATGTTGTGTAACAGCTTCAACAATGCGAAGAAATATGAGATGATTGAATTACGAATGAAAAATGAAGCAAAAAAGTTAACTTCAAAAGAAGTAAAAGAGGAAAATAAAATATTCCTAAAAAACTTAGCTTATATCGGTGATATTAATATTCATGAGTACATTCGTTCTGAACAAGAAAGAATCATACGAAAAAGACGTCAAGAGCAACCATATTCGGTTACAAAAAAACTTATTTAGATTTGAAGATTTTGGAGCTTCCAGGGGAGATTTACCAGATTATTAGTGTTGTTGTAATATTTAAATTTTTATAATAATTATGTTTTCATGTACCTTTTTAAAAACTAATTTTAATTAAGTTTATTTTGTAATATTCTTGTTGTCTAATTCTACTTTTTAAATAATATAAATCTTATTTTAAATTTTTTATTTAATTTTATGTGTAAAGTTTAATTTACAGAAATAAATTTGAAGATTTGTGAGATATAATTTTTTTTAAAGATTAAAATGATAAGTAAGAAAATACTTAAAAATCATAAATAAAATATATAAATAGAAGAACCAAATTGCAAATAAAAATATGAAACTTTAAATTTGAAGTTTTGGGAAGTGAAACTTAATATTTGAAATATATTTGAAGCTAAAATCCTAACAGATTGCTTTTTTCTCCTTCATGTACATACATTATTTTCACATCTCAAAACTAAGTGATAAAATAAAATTTTGTTAGCGGCGACGTTTCTTTTTTTTAAAAGTTATTTTCCTTTCTATCTTTTAATTTTTTTTTATTTTATTAATCCTACATGATATTTTGATTGATACTAAAAATAGAAGTGGATCTGAGAGTGAGGTAAACCTAAGTTTTGTTCCCCTTATTCTATCTTTTAGTATTATTTATTTATTTTATTTTATTTTTTTAGTATTATTGCGTTCGTAACAACCATTAACGTCTTTGGTTGAATCTTGTGCATCTTTAGAGAACATATCTCTAGTGTTCTTTATTTACATGTTTCTTTTTAGTTTGATCTTGTATTTAGAGTGTTAGTAGTTACAAAATCATTCTTGTCTTTGCAAAATATTCTCTACTAGGTGATTTTCCCGTGCTCATGCACGGGTATGAATATTTATCAAGTAAATATATTGTAATATATTCTAATTTATTAATTTACATAGATATTTACTTTTAATTATAAATTAATTTATAATTTATATGTATAACTTATATTAATAATGTTAGATTATTTTAATTAGACATATGATTTAGTAGATGTTATATTTAATCGGTTAGGTTGCTTTTTTTGGTCAATATTCGATTTGGTTACACTTGTGTATTTTAGATTGCATCTATTTTTCTGAATTCAACTATAATATTTTCCTTCTAAATATGCTAAAACTTTAATTATTATTGTATTTAGATTGGCTATCGTCTTATATATGTAAATATATTTTAATAAGATTATGTATAACTTAATATATATTATGCTTATAATGAAATTTAAAATAAACTGAAATTTTGACACAAAATTATATAAATGAATATAACGATAATATTCTGAAGTCTCATTCATATATATATAAATTTTACAAAAAAATGAATTATAACAGTTGGTTAATATTTTTTTTCTATATTGATATTTTTGAGTCATCCTGTAATCTATATGTATAAAAATAAATAAATAATTATTTTAAAATTATATGTTTTTGTTGTAGTTAGATCTTTTATTTTTGATATAAGTTAGATTCGTTCCATTACTCGTTTTGTGAGTATATTGAGTTATATATATTTTCTAATTAAATCAAATCAAATTAGTTTTATTTATCGCTTAATGCAAGTATTTTATAAGATTTTTAATAATTGGACATATGTTGATTTTTAAGATATATTAAAAATAAAGTGAAGATCAATAAGAATTTACAATCATAAATATGAGTATAATGATAAACATTTGAAATTTCATGAGAACATATTAATATTTACAAAAATTAAATATTTATAAATTCTAAATTATTTTATACCTTAGATTTCTTTAAAGGTAAATTGAAATTTTTTAAACAATCTTAGATTTACTTGAGTATTTTGATTATTTATCTATTAAGTTCCATAAACATAAAAATATAAAATTAAAAAGCAAACTATATATTAAAAAGAATTTTTAATAATGATAAAATATTATATTTTCATTTCATTAATAGTGTATAGTGCTATGCTATTTAAAAAAATTTGAAATTATTTGATCAGAATATTTATGTGTTAAAAATATTTTATTTTAATATCTCTTAAATAAACACTAAAAATGTTGTTTTATGAAAATGTCGAAAAAAATATTTAATTTCGTTTATATATAAACATTTTTATTTCAGAAATATTTCTTTTTTTGTATATGTGTGTTTAAAAAGTAAACATAAATTAAAAAATTAAGTAAAATCTTATTATGAGAAAAGGAAATACATTATTAATATCAATNTCGTTTATATATAAACATTTTTATTTCAGAAATATTTCTTTTTTTGTATATGTGTGTTTAAAAAGTAAACATAAATTAAAAAATTAAGTAAAATCTTATTATGAGAAAAGGAAATACATTATTAATATCAATCTTATTTAATATTTTTGTTTATTAAGAGTATCTATGTAATTAACCATCGTGAGAGTTAACGTGAGCGCGACACGTAGGAAACTGACTTCTCAAATAATATTATAGAGATACATTTAAATTAAATATTATTATTTTGTGAACTTTCCTTTTTTTATTAAACCATATTATATATACTTATATTTTCGTTTTTAAATAGTTTTGTAAATTTTATAAATGTTTGCTTTTTATTTTATATTATTATTTGGAAATTTCTGAAAAGGAAATAATATTTAATTGTATTTTTAATTCATTAGGGGTATCATAGTAATTAACCATCGTGAGAGTTAACGTGAGCGCGACACCTAAGAAAGTGATTTCTCAAATAATATTATAGAGATGTGGGCTTTATAAAGCAACGAGCCATAGAGTTTGTATACTTTTGAGAAAACTTCAGATTTATGCTACACAAATCAGTTTTGACTCTTTTATCATACCTTCACAGGTGGCTTATCAGCGTGCCTAAAGATATACAAGTATTAATTTGGTGTATTTATAATGTAATTTATTTAGGTTTTTTATATATATGAGACACATGTAATTTGGGTATCTTCTTAAAAAGTTGTTTCTTTAACATTATTTAAGCAAATATAATAATATGCCACAGCTAACCTATATACTCTAATGATCACATCGTTTTACAATCAACATAAAAAAAAGGTGAAAGACAACAAACAAGAAAAGATAGCGTGAAATTAGAAAACTCATAAACGCTCATCTTCTCTTAGTCGCATGGATCCAGGAAAAAGCTCACCGACACCGTTACTGGATTTACCTAGTGAAGTTATAATTAAGGTCATCTGTTTCTTTCCCTTGAAGGAAGCTGCACGAACGAGCCTTGTCCTGAGCGTTGGAGGAAACTTTATCGTGACATGACGAGCATCGTCTTCAAACAATCCCAGTTCGTGAGTGTCCCAGCCTCAGATGTTCAAGAGAGAGTTAAGTTTAATCAGATTATGCATCAGTAGATCTCAACATTCCCGGGTAGAGTCATCAATAGATTCGAACTTCATTTCCTCAATGAAATCTCGTCTGCTAAAACCCTAACAGTTTGCTCTTTTCTCCTTCAGGCACTTACATTATTTTCACATCTTAAAATACAGTTTCTACTTTATCTTGTTGTTTTGAGAAGATGATCCCATATGACGAGGAGGACTTATCTCGTTTGGAAACACGACATTTGGTGATGAAGACGAATCTTCAGTTCTTCACCCATATGAGTTCATGGGTATTAGCTTCATGATCGACAATTGTAACGTCTTGGAATCTATCACGTTCGAAATTGTTCCTCCAAGGCCAACGACGATGTTTCACTTTTTACATACTGAAGCATTTCATCATATTATTTTTTTTTAAAATGCCAAGATATTATTAAATTGGTTTTGATCATATTCATATATATATATATATGCTGCAGAAGGTTTTGGTACCAAAGTGAGTTTAACGCAGATACGTATGGACTAAATCAAACAACGCACGTACGAATTTTTGGTAAAAAACACTCAAGGTGGTTGCGGTGAAGGGTTTTAGTGGGAGCATAGCAAGTACGAATTACAAGTAGTGAAGTACCTCATTAAGTACAGGCTTGTGATGGAAAATGAAAGCTTGAAGCTTTAACGAAAGCGTAGTGAAGATGATAACTCTGTTTTTGATACTACTATTCAACTTGATTTTCCTTTTACAATTGATTCTTAATATATAGAAACTAGACAAAACACAAGATATAATCTAATGACGTCACTCCTCAAGCTGTCATAGCGCATGTAGTCAAGGAATCAAAACGATTATGCAGCTGGATATGCCTTGCTGTTATTCACGTACAAAGACCAGCTTTTGACGTGGTTTGTCTTCTTTCATTGTTAATGTTAGATCATTGGACAGTGGGCCTATTGGGCTCTTGAAGTTGGTTCAGAACAGCAGCTGGCTTGGGCTGGCTTATACACCCCCTCAAACTTGTGTCGGGGTATTCCATGACACCAAGTTTGCTTCGCAATGAAAGGAAAGGAAAGGACGTCGAGGGAGAGACTTTGTGAAGATATCTGCAAGTTTTTGAGCTGCAGGCATAAGCCTAGCTCGGTGATGTAGCAATGTTTCCGTTCAGCCATGCCATTTTGCTGAGGCGTGTGCGGACGTTTGATTCCACACGAAGTTAAATGAGGTGAATTTTTTGCTTGTAAACTCACCATCCCCATCGCTTTGAAAAACAATTATCTTGTGTTTTTGAGTTGTCGTTCTACCAAGTTTTGAAAGTGCAAGAACACGGAAAAAAAGTTTGTTTTCATTCTCAAAGGATACATCCAGGTGAATCTTGAGAAATGATCAAAAAAGATAACATAAAACCAAAAACCGTGAGTAGAAACAACCGGGGAAGGTCCGCAAAGGTCACAACGAACTCTCTCTGAGGGCTTGGTAGCTACAAAGTCTGAATCGGAAAAAAGGAAGTCTACTACTCTTTCCCAACAGACAAGCTTCACATAGCTGGACAGAGGAATTATTAAGAACTATGGCATTATTTGAAGATGAACGGTGTAGAACATCTTGGTGCGGATGACCTAGCCTCATGTGCCAAACACCACCACTTGCAGCTTGCTGTCTCGGTGAGTAGAAAATCATGAAGCTCGGGTTCTCCAATACATAGAGATCTTTTTGCCTACTACCCTTGGTTAGCATCTGCCTTGTCTGATTGTCCTTAAAAACAACACTATCAGCATCAAACTCAATAGAACAAGGATAGTTTGTAGTTAACTTGGACACTGAGAGTAAAGGTT
This sequence comes from Eruca vesicaria subsp. sativa, assembly GCA_932364175.1. Lineage (NCBI taxonomy): Eukaryota > Viridiplantae > Streptophyta > Magnoliopsida > Brassicales > Brassicaceae > Eruca > Eruca vesicaria. The sequence goes on from CAKOAT010530709.1 coordinate 106,732, forward strand.
CAGTGATTCCAGGATAAACAAGAACGTCGTTTAGAGTATTTTACCTTGAAGACTAGGCAAGACTGCTGAACCAACATGGGTAATAGGTAACATGTCTCCGTTTCCAACCAGTTCCGTCTCCTGCATAGGCTTGTGATGTCTGAAGGTGAGATGGGTGACTGGTAATATGGGTTGTAGCTCCAGAATCAGCATGGTGGGTCTGAAGTTCTCATTGCAGCCAAAGCGTAATGATACTCATCAGCCTGATAAGAATGGTCAAAGTGCTTGTAGCAGTTATAAGCAGGATGACCATACTTATTGCAGATCTGACAGGTTGGACGACCGTCGGGAGTAGAAGAAGTACCATGACCACTACTTTGGCTAATCTGTTGAGGAAAACCACAACCTTGTGTGGAGTATGAGCCACAACCTCTAGAACCTCCACGGTGCTGGCCTCCGCCTTGTGATGAATAACCACCCCTTGTTGTATAGAACGCCTGATGAAGAGAGACATTGGTTGTAGCTTCATATGCAGAGAGTTTTTCATTGAAGCCGATGAGCTTGAAAACAATGCCCTCAAAGTTTGGACCAGGGAAGGCATCCATAGAGTTTTCAATAACTGTGGAGATAGATTCATACTCCCTGCCAAAACCTCTAAGAACGCTCCGAGCTTCCCAAGCTCTATGCTGTTGGGGAACTCTGCAAGGATCTTACCACCATATATCTTCTCTTGTTCAGATAATGGAGCTCCATTAGAGTTTAGTTGATCACAGATCAACTTGATCTCAGACAAGTACTCAGCAAGGGTTCGTGTGCCTTTTTTGGTGGACTGAATACGGCTCTGAAGCTTAAGTCTTATGGTAAGGGAAACTCGGTTATACTTCTGAGCGAAATAGAACCATACTTCTTGAGAAGAACAAAGACCATAGATGCTTTTGATCGCATCTTCTGATAGAGAACCGACCAACCAAGCCATGATATGTTGATCTGTACGACACCATCTTGCGTAGGCTGGATTCGCCGTCTCTGCTACACCAGTTTCGTTTTTCACTGTAAGCGTAGGTGGAGGACGAGGTGTGACGTAACCAAGCAGACTCTGACTGTTGAGAAATTTCTCAAACTGAAATTTCGAAGAAAAATAGTTGGTTTCATTGAGCTTGAGGATAACACACTGTGTGATAGTTACAGTCGAAGAGAAAGGATCGCTAATTTGGCTCTGATACCATGAAAGCTTGAAGCTTTAAAGAAAGCGTAGTGAAGAAGATAATTCTGTTTTTTATATTATTCAACTTGACTTGCCTTTTACAATCAATTCTCAATATATAGAAGCTAGAAAAAACACAAGATATGACCTAATGATGTCACTCCTCTAGCTGTCACAGCGCATGTAGTCAAGGAATCAAAACAGTTATGCAGCTTGATTTGCCTTGCTGTAATTCCCGTACAAAGACCAGCTTTGACGTGGTTTTTCTTTCATTGTTAAGGTTAGACAGTTGGCATGTTGGGCTCTTGAAGTTGGGCCTGAACAGCAGCTGAATTGGCCAGGCTTATAGAAAAGGCTTGGCCTTTATTTTTATGAAGATCGAAGGCCTCAACTTGAGATGGCTCTGCACAATTTTTCCAGAGCTTCGACCCATGGTGTAGGCATTAATTTACTCAACGCTTGAACTGAACTGAGGCATATCTTTTTAGTTTTAAGATCGTTCTTAAACTTTGTATTGGTTATAAAAGGGTTAGAAGATTCATAAGATTTGGGATACATTCATTCTTATGAAAATCAATGCAATACTACTTCTTACAATCTTAAACTCTCATCATCTATCATTGATGTAGCTACTTTAGTTACTTGTGTGATATATTAAACAACGTCCCGTATTGGAAGTGTAGACCATTAATGTATAATGAGAAATTCAACTCTAATTAGTATAAGGCATTTTGGAATGGAAATCAAAAGCAAATTCATGTGGATTTTCATCTTAGTCCCAAAGTGGACAATATCGTACTTCGGACAAAAAATAGTTGGAGGATAAGCTTTCACACTCTCAACAAATTAGGCTTTTCGGTAACTTTAGTTAGATGAAACTTGATAAAGTTTACAGTACATCATTAGAAGTGAACATATTTGTTCAACTAGGTGTTTTGCACGTGCATGCATGCTTCAACATTTTATAGTTACTTATTAATAAATGTATTACTAACTAAAAGACTATAAATATAAATTATTATTTTATTTTCATTTGAAACTTTTTTACATACTATATTTTTTTTTGAAAAGCTCTTTGTATAATATTTTTATTTTAGTTTATAAATCTTAAAAAGTATTCAATATTTTTTTCAATTATTTAAAATTAAGAATGTTCTAGTAATTAATATTTATTTTTGTATTTTCTGTTTTTGAATTTATAATATTTTTATTAAAATATTTTTTTTCGGATAACATCACAATATATAAGGAATTATCTATTTAAAACAAATATATATTTTATATTTTGGATAATTCTTATTTTGATTAATTTAATAACTTATCTAATCAAATAAATTTTAAAATCATTTTTAATTTTAGCTAATTTATATATTATATTCATTAAGAGTATAACTAATATTGACCACTTTAACTTTTAACGTGAGAGTTTCGTTACCAAAAAATCACTTTGTAAACAATTTTTTTTTTATGTTAGGAATTTTAAAAACAAATCTCTTTGTAAAATATATTTATTATTAGTTACTAAATCTTAAAAACCTTCAATATTTTCTTTTCAATTATATAAAATAAGAGTTTTTTTAAATAATATTTGGTTATGTCTTTTGTATTTTTGAATTTATATTTTTTATCAAATACATATTTTATTTTTAGCTAATTTATATATTTTATTCATTAAGGATATAACTGATATTAAACACTCTAACTTTAACGTGACATCTTAGTTGCAAATAATCACTTCGCAAATAATAATATAGATAGGATGATGCAGACTAATTAGGGGATAAGTACGCATCTTAACCTAAAGCTGGTATTTAATGTCACTCTTTCAGAAACTCAAAAATAAAAACTTAGATATGCTAGAGTTTAATGAGGAAAATAAAACTTTTTTTTAATTGGCTATAAAATAGTTTTAGAAGTAGATTGTGAATATATAAGTGTATTCATTCATTCGTATGAAAGTCGATACAATATTGTTGAATCCTAAACTCTCATCCCTCTATCATTGGTGTGTCCATTATAATTGCTCGGTTTGTTTGTTTATGTGAGAGGATTTACAGCACTAGAACTGAATAGAATTGTTTATTTAGAATTAATTCAAAGATAAGTTTGCCTCTTAACCTAAAGCCTATATATATTAATAAAAATATGTTCTTCAAACGTCAAAAATAAAAATTAGATATGATAGTGTTGATTTATGAAAATAAACTATTAGTTTACATCATGCAAGTGTATGCAGAGTCATCTTTGTGACTAACTTTCTAAGTATCTATAAGGGAGTTTTATAATTTTTATTTACACCAACCAAGTTGATGATGTTTACATGGAAGTATTATTTCAATAAGACTGTTATGGTTATAGAATATTTATAATGGATACACTCCTTATTTGACCAAAACCTACATTGAGTTAGGCATATATGTATGAGAAATGCTTTCTTTGACATCTAAGCCATTTGAGATCTTATATCGTAGACACATCTCTTGTTTCGAAATTTCTAAATTTCTCTTACAACAATGGATTCTACTGCTCAACCTGACAGATTTTAGAGTCTACCTGGTGAGGTTCTAATCAACATCATTTCCCGTTTTCCTTTTGCGGCTTGTGTTCAGAAATGTGTTCTCTCCAAGAGGTGGATGTATATTTATCTTCAGAGAATTGATGATGTTAATCTTGTCAGGTGATGTTTTCAAATTTTGTTTATCAACTTTAACAATGGATGTTCCTATATGAATCCATTTTTGTTTGTTTTGATGTATTTGTTTTATGAATAATAACCTCTGAAAAACGAGGACTTGGTTCTGTGGATCAAAGCTAATAATAATTGTTTGCTGTAACTTCGGAATTAAAGATTTACAGCATTGGTAGCTGAAGATCCTCCAAATATAACCAAACATCGCATTGCTTTCCAGCATAAACATCACATATACTGCTTCCATCTTCACTGAATCCTGTCTATTTTGCCTCATAGGCATAGCTGAGTTCAGTTTCCTTCCTCGCTGAGCAGCTTTTCTTAAGCTGGTGTGGTTCTCAATACTTCAAAAATATATAATTCACTCCAGCGCTGAACGACTATAGCAACATATATAATCATATTACATTTTATCAGAGTTTAGCATTAGTACACACGCAATAAAAAGAATTTATAAATACATCTTTGTTCTGATTAAATCTATATTATAGTGAGAGAATTTCCTCTCTTCTTAAGGTGTCCACATCAGAAAGTTGTGGGTT
>CAKOAT010530709.1:111245-123307 GCA_932364175.1 Eruca vesicaria subsp. sativa
TTTTTTTTTTTTTTTTTTTTTTTTTTTTGACAACTGACTATTGACTTAACGTATAGTTTAATTATTGATTCATTTTCTTTGATATAAATGTAGAAATCTTAACGATAATAACTAAATTTTTTGGTGACATGCAAATTTACCATTTCAGTTACTTCAAATGTTAAACTGTAACGAAGTTTGATATATGCCTTACTTTCACTATCATGTGATGATAAATTTAATTCAGTGGAAGAGGATGAGAGTCATGAGAATGAACATATTGTGAGCACATAGTTGACGTTTAACAATATAACAAGAACTCTAAATGAGATCGAAAAAGATTAAAAAAAAAACAATTAATCTTCAGAACACTGTTACTTATAAATATCATAAGTTATATGCATTTTACTATCAATATGATAAATAATGAGAAATGGTAGAAATATGAATGAAAGAGGATAGTGGATAAAACTAATAGATAACTAAACAAAGAAACTTCTAATTTAAGTAGGAAACAAAAAAAAATACACACAAAACTCAACGGGATTTATTTTGATTTTGTTTCTTTGACCGAATGCTATTCTGATTTTTTTGCAGAGTGAATATCCTCAGAAAGGTGGAGGTGGCTAGAAGACAGAAACATGAGGAACAATGTTGAGCTTTGAAACAAAATGTTATGCAAGATTCTTGACTACTTATATAATATTTATTACCATATTACATATTTCTATGAAGCAATCAATCGTCACGGGTTAAAAGACAAAGAAATGCTATGATCGTTTGATTTGTGCAAAGAAGTAATTAAAGAGTAAGATTTAAACGCTCTGGAGTTTTGTTTCTTTTTTTCAGAGTAAATTTTTTTCTACAAAAAAAATTCAAACTAAAAGTTAAACTCATTATAATTTGGTCTTTTGAGATAAATATATTTTTACATTCTTTAGAAAGATAGTGAATTTTTTGGAAACATAATAGAAGATTAGCAATGTTTTGGAAAAAAAAATACCATAATCTCAATCTAAGTTTATTAGAAAATATCTATAAAGAAAATACTATGATCTTTAGTAAGGTGGATTTTCTTGAAATTTATAATACAATGAGGTAGGGAGATGGCACTAAAGGCCACACAACTTCAAGAATCTATCACTTAATACAAGGAAGCATATTATTTGACATATCAACTGCTCATTCAAGATTGGATAAAAGAAAAGTTGAAGAGAGTCAGCAATGTCAGGTCTGAAAATGGCCACATATATACACAAGAATCTATCACTAAATATAAAGAAGCGTATTATCTACACTCTCACTTCATATCCTAAAAAGGTTATAAGTTATCCCCACAATGTTACAAGATAAACCTTGGAAGTCTCACAGAATATTTGTGCTGAGTAACCTAGGTTATAATCATAATTCGTTCCTATCAGATGCTCAGGTAGAGCTCTCTTCTTATTTAGATGCATCATGCAACAAAATGGACGATTTATTATCAAAATAAAAGTTGAGGATTTTTGAATAAAACGAACATAACTCGAATAAAAATTCAGATTCCACGAAATAAAATCATTATACCTATGGAAGGGGAAGAGAGACGTTAAGAAAGTTCACATGGCAATAAATTGATAACACAAAGTCTGATTTGAATTATATAACCATGGACGTTCATATTTGGTTGTCAAAACTGGATTTGTGTATAGGCGAATGAAATATTGGTTTTGACCCTCAAAATTTTGGAGGTTTTTTTATATAGGTATATGCCTCCAAATTTTGAAAATAATGATTGACTCAATTTTTTTAAGAAATGTTTCAAATCTCCAAAATTTTAGATCTGGTCTTGATAGCATTAAAGTTGGATTCATAGGAAATATTAGCATCGCTCTCTGAGAACCTAGTAGTCGATAGTTCTCCGCGACAAAGAGTATCGCTGATCAATCTTAAGGTTTTGGATTTGGGTAAGATAAATGTGGTTATTAAGAGAAGAAAAAAAAAACATATTGCTATGTAGTAAAAAAAAATAGCATGCTATGTAGTCTTCTTCTTCTTATTGATAGGCATGTTATGGTTATCAAGAGAGGCATGTTATGGACTGCACAGTGTTGAAAGATGAGATTGAGAAGTCATCTTCCTTTGACATCATGTTGGGAATGAAACGATGATTTCACTATTTCACGGAAAGAAAAAAAAAACATTTTTTCCAATAATAACTATTTAGACTAATTCAAATTAGAATCCAATTCAAAAAATCAAATCAGTGAAGTATAATCAAATATAAAACATTTCTTATATAGAAATCTAAACACCTCGTGTAATCATGTCAAGTAGTGTGTTTTTTTATATATGTTTAATTGCAAAGTTAGGTAAGAATTCTTTGTAACACTTAAATTTATTCATATGAAAAATGAAAATCGGTCATTCATCAGTGTAGATACCTTCTTCACCCATTGAAAAAGAGACTATTATAAAATTTACATATACAAGTAAATCACTAGTAAAAAACAAGGTCATAGCCACAGTTAATATTCGTAGCTATGGGTCAATTTTCGTAGCTATATGAGTTTTTGCTACGAAAATGCTACGAAATGAAAAATGTAGCTATACGAGCGTAGCAAAAAAAAACCGTAGCAAAAATCGAAGCAAAAAGCAACGACGTTGCGACGATGAATTCGTAGCAAATAAGCTACGTTTTGCCACTAAATAATACGTAGCTATTTTTGATACGAAATAAACCATAGCTAAAACCGTAGCTTTCTAAGAAAAATATATTAAAAAAAAATAATTTGAAACAAAATAAATTAATAATTTTTGTAAAAAAAAATATATTGAAACGAGCATTGCTTTTACAAATTAACTCGATTAACGTTTACAAATTAAAACTGGATTAAGAACTAAACCAAAAAATAAAAATAAATCTAATGTCCGTCATCATCTTCCTTTTTCTTCTCTCCGGCCAGTTGCTCTACCATCTACGGCGTAGCTCCTCTGTCTTCTCCGACATGTCTCCTACGTCTTCACAAGCGTAGCTTTCAGTCTACTCCGACGTCACTTTCTCCGTCTTCTCTAAGCTTGCCCTGATTCTCCTGCACACTAACAAAACCAGATTCAAAATCCAAACTTTTACAATATAGGGGTGAGAAGAATAAAGACGTCACAGATGAGAGGAGGCTTACGGGCAGAGGAGAGATGTCATGAAGGATAGATGTCATGGAGGAAAGAGGCGTCACGGGCAGAGGAGGAGGCGGCACGGTGACTTTACGGATGAGGAGCAGAGGAGAGGAGGCTTCACGGTTCTTGGTGATTTTTCGGAGAAGAGCAATAGAGGAGATATGAAGGAATTGTGTTCATAGAAAGGGATGGTTGAGACTTGGGATACTGAATCTGTTTCAGATCTGAAAACGAAAAGAGAAGTAAAGAAAAATTGAAGGAATAATGAATTGTGGCCATTGATTTAAATTTATCAATGGTTGAGATGATGATCCTTGCCATCACATTTTGACCAATGAGAACAAAGTTAGAGCACATTAACAAGTTATTCGTAGTTTTGAATAAGACAGCACATTAACACCAAAAAATCCTTTAGCCATCGCCATATTTAATAAGGCTTAGAATATAATGTTTTAAATTTGGTTTTAGATTTTAGATTTAGTTAAAAATAAAAATACAATGGTTAAGAATTATTAATTGTAAATGTTAATTTTCTGTGTTTGAATTTGTAAATGTTAGATTTGGTGTTTGGATTTTATGATTTGGGATATGAGGTCTAGGGTTAGTATATGATTTGGAGTATAGTGTTTGAATTTTAGATTTAAGTTTGAATGAAATTTTGAATTAAGTTTAAGATCTGTTGTTTAACCTTGAAAATATTAAATTTAGTGTTTGGATTTATGATTTGTGGTATATAGTTTTTATATAGAGACTAGGGTTAGAATATATGTTTGAGTTTAGATTTAAAAATTGAGATTAGATTTTTAAAATAATTAAAACTTAGATAAGTTTAAGATTTGAAATTATAATATAAAATATTTGAGAATAAAGTTTATTTTCAGAATTTAGGGGTTAAATATATATTTAGGGTATAGGGTTTCTCTTTTTTTTTTTGTAACTGAGGGTATAGGGTTTCAAATAGCCACAAAGTCTTGTGTACAAAACATGACTATTTGTAACAGCTATGTAATTTTTAGTGGCAAAATCGTAGCAAAACTTTTTTTTTAATATTGGTCATGATTTAAGTTACTTTTTGTTTCGTATCAAATTTGCCACAAAAAGATTCGTAGCAATTTCATGACTGTTTTTTGCCACACTTTCTTTTCGTAGCAATTTTGTAGCATATTTGCTACGTTTCACGCACGAACAGCTACATTTTTTATTTCGTAGCATTTCGTAGCTGTGTCGTAGCTTTTTGGAATTTGCTACGAAAGTTATGTAGCTATTTCGTAGCTATGGCCAATTTTTTTACTAGTGAATATTTAGTCAAAAAGTTAATATGTAAATAGTTAGAATATTGATGTGTCAAGATGAATTATTATATTTTCTACTTTTTTATGTATGTATCTTTTTTTTGTTTCTTGTAACACTGTATGTATCTTGTTTATTGTTTATATTGCATATAATTTTCTTAGCTATCTTGTGAATATACATACAAATAGTTATTTGTTACATCCCATTCAATCAGGTTCAATTTTCGATAATTTTAGGATATTTAACATTTGTTAACTCTTACCTATATTTGAATCTTTTGATAATAAACTCTAAAACAATGTAGATATATGTAAGAATTGATTGACATTTACTTTTCAAATTTAACATATCACATAATTTAATATTTTTTAAAAAGATTCTTTTACATCATTACATTCTTAATGGGTGCATCCCCATCAATGTTATTTTCATTGCTTTGCACATTTGTCTTTTCATCATCATTGTTATTTAGACTAATGAATGGATAAGAACTAACATAATATAAAGGAAATGAAATTAAAAAAAAAAGGTAAGAGAAATTTATTGAATTTTATGTTGTATTGCCACTTGATTCCACTCATTTTCTAAAAAATAAAAATAAAAGAAGATTCTACTTTCCAGAGAAAATATATTTCATTTATTTTATATTTTTTAAACTGTCATCTCTTTTTTTTATGGCTACATTTAAATGGAAATGAGAGTAAAAAAATTTCACTCTTCTGTTTGTTGCACTATTTGTACTTTATAATCACACCCTTAAAGCATGATTAAAGCTGACGTTTAGAAGGGACGCTTAGGAAAAGAAAAAATATAATAATAGGTGGGATCCACAGAAAAGTGAAGCATCAACGCTTCTCGTGCTTCTTTAAGCGTCGAAGCTTGTCTTGTGCGCGGGCCCCACTGATACGTAACGGTCCACAATTGATCTATTTATTATTTTTTTTAATTTAAAAAAAAAACAAATAAGCACTCCCCTTGATGGATCATGCGTTAATCATGCTCTTAGTATCTATCTTTTAGTATTATTGTGTTGGTAATAACCATTTACGTCTTTGGTTGAATCTTTGGTTGAATCTTGTGCATCTTTAGAGTAACATCTCTAGTGCTCTTTATTTACATGTTTCTTTTTATTCTGATCTTGTATTTAGAGTGTTAGTAGTTAAAAAACCATTCTTGTCGTTGCAAAATATTTTCTATGTGGGTTTTATAAAGCAAAGAGCCATAGAATTTGTATACTTTTGAGCAAACTTCAAATTTATGCTACACAAATCAGTTTTGACTTTTTTATCTTGCCTTTCCTTGGTGGCTCATCAGTGTGCCTGATGATATACAAGTATTAATTTGGTGTATTTATAATGTAATTTATTTAGGTTTTTATTTTATATGAGACACATGTAATTTGATTAGTTATCTTCTCAAAAGTAGTTTCTTTAATATTTTTTACGCAAAAATAAAAACAATAAATACCCCAAATTAGCTCTCATAAGGAGTATGTCAATTAGTTCAACGCATTGTAGGGACACATATTGCTGGAGCTACACAAGAAATGGACACTTAACAGTCAAATCTGAATATTGGATTGCACAGATATTTTAATGAAGGAGGAGGTGGCTGAAGTTTGTGAACCTAGTATCACAAAACTTCAAACACATGCTTAGAAGGTTAAGGTCCCACAAAAGATGTACCATCTTATATGGCAATTAATAAAAGGTCATGTGGCTGTCACAAGTGTTTTGAACTATAGACATATGAGATGTGACAATTACTGTCCACAATGTGGGGAATCAGAAGAATCAATTACACATGCAATCTTTCAGTGTCCACCTGCAATGCAAGTTTGGGCTTTATCATCTACGCCTACCAGCCCTACTTTGTTTCCACTACAAAGCACATATGCGAACATGGACTATCTCTTCTAGAGGAAAAACGCTATAATAGAACCGGAATTGGATAGGGATCCTTATCCTTGGCAAATATGGTATATTTGGAAGGCTCGAAACGAGAAACTTTTCAAAGGAATTGATAAAGATTCATTGGAGTTAGCCCGTTATGCAGAGAGTGAGTGTCAAGCCTGGTACCAAGCCAGTGAACATATTATATCGCCATCCCAAGGAAACATGGATGTTGAAAGCCAGGCATAAGTCTGGGAAATATTTGTATGGTGGATGGCTCTTGGACCTCTACAGCTCAGTTCAATGGATGTGGTTGTGTATGGTATGACAGTATGGAGAATAGTCAGCTATTGGGTATGTGCAATTTTACTAGAGTGGAGTCTGCAATTTGCACTCTGAGCTGGAAGCACTGCGGTGGGCAATGAAGAATATGCTTCAACATCCGCCATGTTCGAGCTTTGGGACTGACTACAAAGAGATGATAGCGATGCTTAGGAATCCTCAGGACTGGCCAAGCTTCTCAACGGAATTGGAAAAGCTCACGACGTTACGGATTCGCTTCCCAGACTTTAAGATTTTCTATGTTCCTAGGACACATAACGGGTTTTTTTATTCCTTAGCTAAGACTGCTCGATCTTTTTATCGAGAACTTTTGTATGTTGATTGTTCTATTCCCGTCTGGTTATCTAGACTACCTCAAACTTGAATAATAGATCAGTTTTTTATGCTAAAAATAAAACAATAATGTATAGTCATGCCACAGCTAACATGTATACTATAATCATAACATCTTTTTACAATCGACATAAAAAAGGCACATAACTAATGCTATTTTCCTCAATTGTTTCCTCTTTATCGACGATTATCTTTCAACTCTTTTTTTATAAAATTCTATACAAACGTGACAAATTTTAAACACTAGATTAGGAATCGTAGTCGACAATGGGTTCGCCTAAGGTTAAATTTCTGTCGATCTTCCAAGGCAAATTAAAAAGTTTAGCCAAAATGAATTTGAAGATCTTGTTTACATTTATGTTGTGAGTCGCACTTGAAAAGAACAATGACGCCTTCATCACCTTCGCATACGCTCTGGCCTAGTAATTATTCATACAATCAAATAAAAGCAACATCACCTTTTTGTATATACAACTAGTCACCAAAACTTTTAGCAAAAAAAAACTTGTCACCAAAAATCAAATTATTGACAACTTGAGATCATCATGGAAACGTAAAATATAGTGTGTCTTATATGATTATATCTTATGATTAAGTTGTATGATTGGTATTACCTGAGTGACAATAGTCCATTGTAGATTGGGTGGGAGCCGAACAAAATCATCGAATTTTGTCCCTATAAGAATTGGTATTGCCGTCTGATAAAAGAAAAAAAAAAATTTTCGAAGAATTTAAGAAAAGTAAACTTATTGGAATCAGATTCCAAAAAAATATAATATACTCCTTTTGTTAAAATAGATTATAATTGAATAAAATAATAAGATCTCTATAATATTATCTGAGAAGTCAATTTCCTAAGTGTCCCGCTCACGTTAACTTTTGCGATGATTGATTACAAAGATACCCTTAATGAATTAATTGTTAGATTTTAAGATTATTATTAATTTTTTTTATTTAGTTTCCTTTTTAACTTTTTTCCAAAAAAATATATATAATAAAAAGGAAATATTTCTAAAATTTTAAAACAAATTAAAAAACGAAAAAAATATGTATATAATATGACTTTATTAAAAAGGATAGTTCACAAAATAATAATACCCCCATTAATATATATTTTTTAAAAACATAAAATATATATTCAAAATAATAAAAATATATATGTTCATGAATATTCAAAAATTACCAGTTACAATTTAATTTTTGTAGAATTTATATATATGCATGAGACTTCAAAATATTATCATTATATTCATTTATGTAATTTTGAATCAAACACTTCAGTTTATTATTTATTTCATTGTAAGCACAATATATATTAAGTTATACATAATTTAACTATAATATATTTACATATCTAAGACAATAACCAACCGAAATGAAAATAAGAAAATTAATCAAAGTTTTATCATATTTAGAATAAAATTATTATAGCTGAATTCTAAAAATAGATATTATCTAGTATACCAAATTGATAATCATACCGACTATTGATCCAAAAAATAATTAAATCGACAATGATATATCCATAGTCATGTATAATTAGAATAATATAATATTTATTAATATAAATCATACATATAAATTTATTCAAAATTAAAACTAAATATCAATCAATTATTACAAAATTTTATTTTTATAAATATTTATATCCGTGCATGATCACGGGAAAATCACCTAGTTCAACTAATAAGAAAAGTCGGTCGTGCTAAATTCCATTTGGTTTAACCGAAACCAAAACGTCGAACCAAAGAATTGATACTTTTGAAAACCCTCCAAGTATAAAAAGTGAAAAAGAAAAAAAAAAGAAACCCACCAAATATACATTTTGTTATGTAGTCGAATCTAAATTGACATTGAAGACATATAAAAGCAACAGTTCAATTTGAATTTGGTCTCTTTACTTTCTTGATTAAACAGCTAAACTAATGAAATGAAATCAGTAAAAACAGAAATAGATAGACCAATGATCTAATCCGCAAAAATGATTGATGTGATTTTTATTGATAAAGTTTATGATACAAAACGTACCGTATTCCATTTTCTTGCCTGGCTATACCACCCAAAGACACTGCCAAAAAAAAAAAACAAGACTATTTAAGTCTATAGCCAAACAAAATAGTAGTATGAAAGAAAGGAAAAGAAATTACAAACCTGTTGAGTGTAGATCGACTTGTTAGATCAAACATGAACAAGATTGCTACTGAATCTTTACAAGCAATAGGTATATGATCTTTTGATCTCTTCTCATCACCTACAATAACATTTCTTATATCGTAATTAAGAATCAATACATAATCAGTAATCACATATCTAAATAGTTTTAGTAATAATCTGAACTCTATTTATCTTATTTATTATTTTCAATTTGACTCACCTCCTACATCCCAAATGCTAAACGAAATCGTAACTCCTTGAACATAAAACGTTTTGTCCATCAAATTTAATCCCGACATCTCCAAGAACCCTTGATTCTCATCTCCAACATATTTTATCTTTAAAAAAAAACATTAAAGAATTAATCAAGAAACGTAAAAAAACTCAAACTATATACTAAAACAAGGCTCATACTTACTACAAAAGTAGTCTTCCCTGTTTGACAATCGCCTAATAAGCTGATCTTGAGGCTAACCAAATCTGCATCCGAACTTGAACCTAACCCTCTACCGGAAACAGTTGTTTCATCATCGCCGTCGAAGAACTCTCCGGCTGTGGAGGAAATCCGGTGAACGACTCGCCGGTAAAGAATAGGTTTCTCGATGATACTTGAACAAGATAATATTTTCCTCCATAAAAACCTAAAGAAGTCTCCGAATATCGATACTTTCTCCATGATTCTCCATTTAACGTTCACGTGAACTATTTTCCGACAAAAAGGTGTCACCTTCCCGGCGATCTCATTGATTTTCTCAGCCATTGAAAATTTGAAAGAGAAAGACGACGTGCTTTTGACGTTCACAAGCTCACATCTTCTTTTTATTTCCCTTTTTGTAAAATGTCTCTTCGCTTGGTGTTACGGTGTAACTGGAAGTTATCGGTTTATATGAATTGGTTGTTGACCGGTCCGTGTCTTGAAATACCGAGAGTACCCCTACTTGGTGTGTTCTTCTCTTTTGGCTCTTAGTTCTTGGCATGTTGCAATGGAAGGATCATATAGTAAACTGAAGCGCTTAGCATTGAAACCATGGAGTAAACCCCAAGTGTAAGGCGTCACCACTCACTAGTTATCATTTGTTTATTCATCTTCTTTTTCTTTTTATCTTTTTATTTTTATTTTGTCAACATTTGATTATTCATCTAAATTTATTTTTTTATTCATAGTATTCTATTCTCCCACCGTTTGTTTTATTTGAATATTCTTCATCTAATTTGTACTTCTAATATTTTCCTATCATGATATTCATTTGATAAAGATTAAGTATTTATATGTAGTAGTAACACCGCAATTATGCAATATTTATTAAGCTCAGTGAGGAAGGAGATAGTAATCAAATACGGTACACCTAATCAATTATAAATCTATTAAAAGAAATTATAAATTTATTAACATTATGCCTAAGCATATTTATATATACGAATCTTGTTAAGACTGGTGTGAAAGAAACTAGTAATCAAAAATATAGGTATACATCTAACCAACCGTTTATTAAGTAACAATCGACTGAAAGGATAAAGCTGTTTCTAAATAGTAACTCCATTTGAAACACAAAGCACGAGAATCTTGAGAAGCGTTTTGTTGAAGGAAACAAAACTTTTAATGTCTTTTTATAAAGGTAGTAGTTTCTTAAAGAATGAAATAAATAAATATGTGCGGTCGACCATTAATGTAGTTCCAGTTGGTTGGATCTATGTCACACACATTCATAACTTAATGTTTGGTTGGTTTAATCTTAAAACGGTTTCATCACTCATTTTTCTCTATTCTCAGTTTTTTATTAACTGAAAGGGATTATGTTAAGAGTTACATGCATTGTAAATGTTTTACCAACTTTTCTTTCATTGGGTCACCTGTACGATTTTTTTTTTTTTTTGTAAATTGTCACCTGTACGAATTTACGTGTATTGAAACTTTGAAACTAATTTGGAGTCACAGCAATATAATCAAACTAGTAAAAATATTACTACTTTATTACAAAATTTATCATTCTGTTTCATAAGTATACTTATTAGGAACGAAACCGTATTAATCTACTTTGCTTCTGATAGTGTACATTTATGTTTAAATGCATATCGGTTATAAACAAATGGTTGAGCGACTTCAACCATATTCTATTGCAGTTCTAAGCTATGAAAAATCAATTGAAGAATGTAAATACTTATGATTATAAATGGATATATTAGAGCATTTCCAATGGTTTTCCTCATTTTTTTCTTTCAAAATCAAGTAAACTCAAAATGAATTTACATTTTTCTCCAATGGTTTTCCTCATTTTTCCCACAAAAAGGAACAATTTTCAAATCTATTATGTTATCACTATATTAATTCTAAAATAATTGTTACTACTTAATATTATTACAAATTTTATCTAGGTGTGATTTTATTTTTAATTAAATCTTCATTATGTACACAAGTTTAATTTCTAAAAAAAGATTTATGTAAACATATAATTATGTTATAAACTTATTAATATTTTTTTAAGTATAAAATAAATATTGAGCCTTTTGGATATAAAACAAAATTATAAAAGTTTAAAGATTAATTTATAAATAAACACACACAAAATAAAGAAACACTAATCACAAACTCTCTTTTTTCCTCAAAATGATACACCATTGAAAAAGGTTTTCCCTCAAAATGATGCACATTTGAGATGGTCTAGATATATATTTATAGTTCCTTAATGAGGCAATTGAGACGCACGCACAAAGGAATAACTCGTTGGCTTGTCCCTCTCGCTTCTTCCTTTATAACACTTCTAGAGTATAGTTCAGCAAAACATATAAATATACTAATGTGTATTTTTGTTCTGCAACAAAACAAAAGTGAGTTGGATGAGAATCAAACATATTAAAGCTTTTGCATCTTGGACGTTTGACATAAACAATAGATATTATATTATTTTCTTACAG
>CAKOAT010530709.1:133360-187067 GCA_932364175.1 Eruca vesicaria subsp. sativa
TGAACCGAGTTCGGTCTGTTCAGTGAATGAGTGACAAGACTCCGCCTCGCCGTACAAGTCGGAAAAGAAGCAAAGGAGTGAAAACCCTAGTTCTAACCGCCTTGAGAGTGAGTGTAATTTCGGATCCCCTTCTCGTCAGCTCCTCTCTCCCTTTTATAGCGGTTACACCTTGACCTAGCGGACTCATCGTAACTCTTGCAGGCTTTCACCAAATGGGTCTTGGTCGGCCTGCTAATTCGAGTTCCTTGTTTAAACGCTCTTAACTCGGTTAATCGCGGGAATTAGCCGAGCTAAGCTCAATTTACTGCTGATTACCGGAAGGCTCTTCTGTTGGGCCTGAACTCGCTTGGGCTGAGCTCGTTATTGTATGGGCTTGGTGAGGAAGTACATTCCACCACCTACAGTAAGTCCCCCAGATCCGCTGCCGAGTTATGATCTTAACCGGAGCGGATTTCGTCAAGTTAGCCCATAGAATAACCGGGTCGGTTTATGCATTACGTCGTCTTCCCAAGTAGCGGCTTTTCGATTCGCGGACTCGGATATGGTTCCTTTCGCAAGCGCGGGTCATTGGCTTGAAGCCCATCCCACCTGTTAATGCCGATCTCGAATTCGTTACAGGAGCGTTTGTGGTCGTTAGCTCGGAGCTAGGAAGAGAACGTGAACAGTTGCGGGTTCTAGAAGTTTCCCGGGAATTGAAGCCCATTTAATTCGGAATATGAGCAGTTGTGGGCGGCTTTTAGGCCCAACTAGGCTCGAGTAGACCTAATAATGCCTTGGAGAATCGCGCCGCTCTTTCTTGCCTATAAATACGCTTCCCCTCTTCATTATCATCACTTCTCCGTTTCTTCAGGTATTTTTTCTCTCCCTTCTCTCTAGCTTCTCTCTCTAGGCTTTCTTATAGAATATATACATTCCCCGTTAGTAAGATGTGTCCACGAAAGAGATTGTCGGTGGAAGAGAAAGGGAAACTGGTTGCTACGACGTCGAGTCCTGCTCGGGATGAGACCACCGGTGAGCCCTTAGACGACTTCGATCTAAGGCATCGTGAAGCGTTAAGGGATTCTACTGGTCTTGACCTGGCGCAGAGATTGCTGGTCGTTGATTCGGAAAGGGAGTTTAGGGGCGAAAATGATGGGAATTTTGCCGCGGAAGTAATGAATGATCCAAGGGTGCTGCGCCTCAGGTCCCCGCCGTCCGGTCGGTCCCGTGCCGCTCCATCTAGGCGAACTTGGTCTAGGAGATCTAACTGAGCTAACGCGGAGCCGGAAGAAGATACTCGCCCGAAAGTCCCTACGCACTATAGCGGCATGGGGGTTTTTGAACGGGGACCCGCACTTCCTGAGGGAAAGCTTCGACGTGCCGAGACTCAGTCTTGGGCGAAAGCTGAGAAAACGCGTTCGACCGCGAAGTCGGTAGAAGCTTTACTCGTAGCTCGCAACGCTGTGGGTGTGACGTACTTGATTCCGAATGTAGAGCAACGTCCGTGGTCGCCTTCAGTCGGTTATCAATGTGTCTACGAGTCATACTTCGAAGGTGATACCAAACTTTGGTTTCCGCTGCCTCGCCTCGTGACATCGTATGTTTCGCGCCGAGATCTCGCCCTGAGTCAGATGGTGAACGGGGCTTTCCGAATTATGGTTGCTTTTATGGTCATGGCCGCCAAGATCGATGTTTTGTTGTGCGTCTATGCGTTCGAACAGCTGACAACCATATCTTGCTTGAATCGTCACTTGAATTATGGCATGTTCTCGATCTGGATGAGGCAGAACTACAACATCATCACGGGTCATCCTGAGAAGACTCTGAACTGGCAGCGTTCCTATTTCTACGTCAAGTCCGACCAGTTCGCTTTCGTCGATCCTCCAAATGACGACTTTAGAACTTATTGGAGCAGTGTAGCGGGTAGTTAGCTCGTCTTGGCTGCTGTCGATTTTGTTTGTTCTAACTGTTTTCTCTTGTTGTGCAGAACCACATCCTAACTACTATCTGTCCGACGCCGCTGTTCCTCCTTCGTACCTGTCCACCACCCGAGCTCTGGTCGAACTAGGTCATCAACTGTGGCCTGATATTAGCGAGGAGAGGGTCCAACGCTGGTCAGAGCGTATCAATCAAGGTATTGAGAACCTTCGCCTATCTGTTTTCCTTTTTCCTTTTTCCTTTTTTGTTTGTTTAAAATATGTGGGTCACTTCATGCCGTTTTGTTCTGGCAGCCAACTGGGAAAAAGATGCTGGGTGCAAGGTTAGACCCGGGAAGAAAAGATCTAACCTCTATACAGCAGAAGAGCAGCGAGTAGTCAAGGAAGCGTTAGCAATGAAAGAGCCCGTCGATCTTTCTCAAGCGATGAAGAAGAAGCGAGGAGCGCAAGGATCCCAGCTGATGAATGTGATCGGCAGTTTCGATTGGGAGGAGGGGACCTCTCCGGCGATACACCTCTCTCACTTCTAGAGGTCGTTACCTCAGACATCCCTAAACCCTCTATGGGAGGTTCCAAAAGGCTGCGGGTTACGGACTCTGAAGTCCAGGTGGACCCGAGCGGCGGTAGCCCGTCATCGGAGCCCCCCCTTGAAGAAGAAGAAGAAGAAGAAGAGCTCGAAGCGCGCGGGGGATGGGTCCGCTTCCAAGGAGGGCTCGGGAGCTCGAGATGATGATGACACTGGTAATCCTTCTGAGGAAAGGATTGAAGGGGAGCAAGACTGCATTGCCCCGGATCCTTCGAACGAGGAAGCCTCTCTCGGGAAGGACATGGTTCCTGCAGAAGGTTCCAAGAAGAAGGAGAAGAAGGCGGGAAAAAATAGGAAGGCGACGAAGAAGGTAGTTCCTTCCGACAAAGGAACTGGCCCATTGGTTGATTTGGTTCGCGCCTGCGACCCGAGGATCCTCCCGAGTTCTGACCGGCTGACTTTTCACGACGCCTACCTGAACGTAGCTTGTCTCAGAGAGGCGATGAGTTGTCTTCATTTTTCTTCTTTAATCATGGCGATTGTGCTTTTTCGTACTTAGGCTGATGTGCGCTACGTTTCCAGGCTGACAAAGGCGTGAACGCTTTGGTTGAGAAGTATGATAGTGAGCTG
The DNA here is from genome assembly GCA_932364175.1 of Eruca vesicaria subsp. sativa. NCBI lineage: Eukaryota > Viridiplantae > Streptophyta > Magnoliopsida > Brassicales > Brassicaceae > Eruca > Eruca vesicaria. The sequence goes on from CAKOAT010530709.1 coordinate 136,433, forward strand.
AAGGCAACATGTGCCAGTCTCGGAGAGGCACATAATGCAGCTGATCGTGAGCGTCAACGCTACGTCTCGCTCGAAGCTTCGCTCGCAGAAGTGGAGGTCGCGCGGGCAGAAGTGATCGGCTTGGCAGAGACTCGGGCCAAGGATCTTGAGGGTATCTCGGAGGAGTTGCTAAGGCCGCGGCTGCGGAACTTGAGAAGGAGAAGGCTGAACTCGAGGCTAAAGTGGAGAAGATTACCGAGGAAGCCGATTGTGAGGCCTCTCATCTGAGAGGGAGTCGACTTCTGGAGGTTACGCGCGAACGAGCGAAGACTCTGCATGCTATGACCAAGAAGGCGGAAGCCCGTTTCGAGCGTCTCAAAGCTCGAGATGCGAAACTTGACAAGTACGACAACGCGCGAGGCTTATGGGTTCAGGCTAAGATAGACGAATTCAAGGCAGAGGAGAGGGTTCGCAAGGCGGACGCTGAAAAGCTGTACCTCGGGTCTCCCGATCCTAACGACTACGTCCTGTCGCCGTTGGTTCTGTCCTCCAAGTACTTTAACGACACGATCTTCAGTTACATGATGGCTGGTTACAACAGGAATGCCGTCAACGGGTTTGACCCGAATGGATCGAACATGGAGGAAATCGATCCCGCGGTCGCTGCTGAACTTCGCTCCCCGGTCATTTCGGATGGTCCTTGGCTAAATCCCTATCCTTCGGATGAGATAGAGATATCGAGTCCCGATGGTTTTGGTCGAGGCAAGTCTGTTAATAGTGACAAGGCGAGACCCAATCCGCCATTGACGGACGAGGACCAAGGCACCAGTCAGCGAGCGTCGAGCCACCCGTCGTCGTCGACGAATGCTTCGCAAGCGCGGGAGACGGACACCAGCGGCGATGATGATGTCGAGGTCTCCATAGAGTAATCTAGCCTTCCGCGATGCCTCCTTCTTTTACTGGTTTTATCTCTTTCCTCCGCTTGTGGATTTGTTGTTCCTCTTTTTTTTTCTGTTGTTGTACCCTCACGGAGGGGTTTTAACTTTATTTTGGCATTTGTCACGGAGACTTTTCTTTTTTTTTTTTTTTATAAATCTGCCTTAGCGTGATTTTCGTTGTGTATTTGCGAACCTAGTTCGATGTTTCGAGACGTAAGCTCGCCTTGTAGTCATCGAATCTAGTTAAGGATTATCAGAGCTTGCTCATTTCTGAAGTAACCGCGTTTTAAATTCAAATCTTTAGACCTCATCCGAAAATTTGCCTTAGCGTAATTTTCGTTGAGTTTTGAGCCTTAGCTCGGCGAGTGTTCGTTTAGTTTTTAAATTCAGAGGATCCATTAGAGAGTTGTCATTCTCCGAATTCGACGAAGTATTGCTCGGAGCATTACTCGGACTAGCGTCTGTTACTCGAGCTCGGTTCACTTGTCTGACTTAGCAATTTCTAGGGTTTGGTCCTCGGTTAAGGTTTCCGAATCTTCACGAAGTAAATCCGTAGAGTTTAGGTCGGCCGATCCCTACTCTAGGAGTTATCGTGAGATCGAACTTTTCGTATCTTCGCCGGTCAGTCGGTACTGGCCGTAACTCGCGGGGCTCGCTGAACGCCTGCCTGATAAGGGCGCATTCGGCGAATTTTCACGAGTGCGTGATCTGTGGTTTCCGCATGTAGGGGAAGACCAGGACGTGGGCATCGTGATGGGTTCGTTTTTGGGTTACAGCTGGACCGGTTAAGGCTGCCTATGTACCTCGGAAGAGGATCAAGCCGTCCGTAGTTCGGTTTTGTCGAGCTGAAGTGAATGTTGACGGTTCATCTGCTCGGTGAGTAAAAGTGGCTGAAAAGCGCATTTACTTAGGATTTTTTTTTTTTTGAATTGTGGCTGGACCTGTTAAGGCTGCCTACGTAGCTCAGAAGAGGATCAAACCAGACGTAGTTCGGTTTACCGAGTAAACGACTGTTGGGAGGTCTACTCGGGGAGCTAGAGTGACTGGGAGTCGCTAGCTGGGGTTTTTTTTTTCTAGTGCGATTACTTACACTGTGTAATATCTTCGGAGGTGCATCGAGTTCCAAGTTCGCGGCACCAGCTCGCCTGTGGAAGTTTCCAAGTGGTATACTTCCGGCTTAACTACCTTGATGATCTTATAAGGACCCTCCCAATTGGCGCCAAACTTTCCTCCGTTTGGTTCCTTTGTGTTGTCGAAGACTTTGCGTAAGACTAAGTCCCCCATTGCCAAAGGTCGGGATCGAACTTTCTTGTTGTAGTAGTTCTCGATCTGATTTTGGTAGTTCTGAATCCGAAGCAGGGCTTGATCTCGCCTTTCTTCGATAGCATCGAGGGCGTCCAGCAACATCTCGCTGTTGAGCTCGACATGCTGCGGCATTCGCGATGCTATTGACGTTTACCTCGGCTGGTGCCATGGCTACTATTCCGTAAGCAAGAGAGAAAGGTGTCACTTTGGTTGCTCCTCGAGGTGTCGTTCTGTGCGACCAAAGGACTCCGTCTAATTCGTCTGCCCACAATCCTTTCTTTAGATCGAGCCTTTTCTTGATTCCGTCGATGATTGTCTTGTTCGAGGATTCGGCTTGGCCATTGCTTTGCGGGTAGCGAGGTGTTGAAATATTTAGACGGATCCTCCACTTGCTGCAGAACTCACGGAAAGTCTGTGCGATGACTGAGATCCGTAATCGGTGACGATTTCGTAGGGTAGACCGTGGCGGCAGATGATGTTTTTCCACACGAACTTCTGGACTTCCCGTTCGGTTATCGATGCATAAGACTCGGCCTCTATCCACTTGGTGAAATAATCAGTAAGAACCAAGATGTAGCGCTTTTGCCGAGATGGAGGCATCGGCCCAATGATGTCCATTGCCCATCACATGAACGGATATGGGGCTGTCATTGTTCGTAATGCTTCGGTAGGGAAATGGATCGTCGAGGCGTGTCTCTGTCACTTGTCACACTGTCGCACGAACGCTTCACAGTCGGCGATCATAGTCGGCTATTAGAAACCTAGGCTTTTTATTTTCAAGGTGATAGCTCGTCCACTGGAATGGTTTCCTCCGGCTCCTTCGTGTGTTTCGGCCATGACGAGGAAAGTCTCTTCACCATGGATACATCGGAGTAGGATCTTGTCAGCCGTCCATCTGTGCAGTATTCCGTTGGTGACGACGTAGTTCGAACTTTGTGCCTTAGGTCGTCGGGCCTTCCACTTCTCTTGGGGGAGTTTATCGTCTGCTAAGAAGTCGATTAACTCGGTCCTCCAGTCTGACTCTGCCTCTTTGGACTATGTGATCGCGAGAACGTGTGTTGCCTTGTCCTTCGGTTCTTCGGAGAGATCTATGCTCGGTCTGATGATTTGATGGATTGGGATCGTTCTTTGGACTTGGTCTCTGAGTTTACTTCCTAAAGTTGCGAGGGCATCTGCACAGACGTTTTCCCCGCGTGGGACTTTCACGAGTTCGAAGAACTTGAATCCCTTGACGAGATCCCGAACTATCTTCAGGTAAGCGTCCATTCCTTCGTTTCGAGTCTCGTAATCTCCACTTAATTGGCTCGTGACGAGCTGAGAGTCGCAGTAGGCGCTTAGGCGTTTCGCCTTGACAGCCTGTGCGAGACGTATCACGGCAATGAGTGATTCGTACTCGGCTTCGTTATTCGAGGCGGCAAAACCGAGCCGGAATGACTGCCTGATCAACTCGCCAGTTGGGGATTGCAGTTGGACCCCTGCTCCGGATCCCTTGTTTGTTGACGAACCGTCGACGTGCAGGATTCAGTTGTTATTTGGCAAAGCTAGATGTTGCGCGAGTTCCGGTGGTAGTTCGACCATGAAATCGGCCAAAACTTGGGACTTGAGCGTTGTCTGGTTTCGGAAGACGATGTCATGTTCACTGAGTTCAATTGCCTATTTGGACAAACGCCGTGACTGATTGGTGTTCTGCATGACGGTACGGAGAGGGAGATCGGTGAGGACCTCGATCGTATGCGATTGGAAGTATGGTCTCAGCTTTCTTGCGGCTGTGATGACTGCCAAGGCCATCTTCTTGAGGGTTGGATAATGCATCTCGGGGTCCGTCATACGTTTGCTCGTGTAGAATATCGGCTTTTGCTCGTCTCGGTCATCTTTAACGGTTTAGAGCGGCGATTCGCCGTGTCAGTCGTTGAACTTCCCGACTATTCTTTGGGCTAGCGAGATCTAGGATCGCGGAGATTTGCTTGGGATTCGCTTCTATTCCTCGCTGCGTAACTATGTAGCCGAGGAACTCTCCCGAGGTGACGCCAAAAGTGCACTTCACGGGGTTCAACTTCATTCCGTAATCGTTCAAGGTTTTGAAGCATTAACGTAGGTGAGCAGGGTGGTAGACAGCTCGAAATGAATTGACCAACATGTCGTCGATGTAGACTTTCATCGTCTTACCGAGTTTGTCGGCGAACATCTTGTTTACCAAACGTTGGTACGTCGCGCCGGCGTTCTTCAACCTAAACGGCATGACTTTGTAGCAGTATGTTCCTCTATCGGTAATGAACGCAGTCTTCTCGCTGTCGTCGGGATGCATAGTGATTTGATTGTACCCGGAGAAGGCGTCCATGAAAGTGAGGAGCTCATTCCCTGCCGTTGACTCGACCAGGTGATCAATGTGTGGAAGAGGAAAGCTATCTTTGGGACAAGCTTTGTTTAGGTCCGTGAAGTCGACGCATACGCGCCACTTCCCGTTCTTCTTTTTGACCACCACCGGGTTTGCTAACCACTAAGGATACTTTACCTCCGTGATAGATCCGGCGGCGAGTAGTCGTTCGACTTCTTCGTTGGCGGCTTTGGATCGTTCCGGACCGAGCTTCCGAAGTTTCTGCCGGATTGGTTTGAAAGTCGGATCCCTTTCATGTCCAAGGTGGCTCATCCAAAGGTCGACACGTTCTCTTTGAGGAAGGCGAGGATCGTTTCCTCCATCTCGCCGGAGATGTATTCTCCTATTCGGACGATCTTCGCTGGATCCTTGTCGTCTATCTTCACCTCGAGGACTTCATCCTTCTGGGGATAGATCTTTTGGATCGGTTTCGCGACAGCATTCACGCGGGGGGTCGGCTATTGTGGTTTGACGTTGGCAATGAGGAGATCTCGCGTCGCCTATTGGTCTCCTTGTAGCGTTTTGATTCGACCATCGTTACCGGGAAACTTGACGCACTAATGATACGTTGACGAAATAGCTTTCATGGAGTGAAGCCACGGCGTGCCAAGGATGACGTGAAAGGGGGCTTCGGTGGCGATAACGGAGAACTTAACCATTCGGGTCACTCCGACAGCATAGACCGGAAGTCTGATGGTGCCGATCATTTCTTCCGAGATACCATTGAATCCGGTAAGGGTGTGGTTGGATGGTTTCATGAGATGTAGATCGATTCCCATCTTCTCGAGTGTCCTGAGGAAGATGAGGTCCACTGAGCTGCCGGTGTCAATTAATACCTTAGTTACTTCGCAGTCTCTGATTCCCAGCTTGACGAGTAAGGGATCGTTGTGCGGCATATGGACTCCGGGTGCATCTTCGGGAGAAAACGTTATCGGGAGGTCATTCTTCGGCACGGATGGCCATTTCTGTGAAGTTTTGGCTTGGCGCTGGTGAGCTTTGATTAACCGGACTGAGTCGCCGCATGGGGGCGAACCTCCCATGATGACGTTAGCTCGTTTACTTTCGAGTTGAGTTCGTAGATTGTAAGACGAGTTATCGACGGTCGTTAGCTCGGACTTTTTACGGTTGTTTATGTTCGCATCCAGCCTCTGTCGTAGATCATGCGTTTCTTGTTTGCAGAGCTTGGAGCGGAGGTCGGGGACCGAGTTCAGATGGCTACTTAGATCCGTTATGATAGGGGGCAAGTCGGGTACGACGGGAGCAGCGAGCTCGTCTTCCGGTTCGATGGGTTTGGGTAGTGTTGTCTCGGCTGTGACGTCTCTTCGTCTTAGTTTATGTCGTAAGTCGACCGAACTCAGACCGCCCTTTTGTTTAGTCCGTTTGCTGAGGTATGTATGCAGATCTCTCTGCGTGAATTCGGGCTTACTGCTCGTTGTCGAGCTCGGGCGTGCGAGGATAACTTCGACTCTTTGTCGGTTTCTTGGCTGCTCCTCGTCAACAGATGAATCTTCCTTTTCTTGTTCCTTGGGAGCCTTTTCCTCGACGTTCTTCTTTTTTTCGGGTCGCGCGTTCTTAGGCTGAGACTTTCGACCCTTCTTATCTTTGTTTTTTCTCCAGCTCTTTTCCTTCGGTTTGGTCTTGGGTGGTTCAACTTCGAATTTGCCGCTGGCGACCGAGGAGAGGAAGTGCTCGTACAGAACCTTACAGTCCTTAGTGTTGTGTTTCTTGCTCTTGTGATAGGAACAATACTTTTCTGGTTCATCGGATTTAGACCCCGAGGCGTCAGACGCGCCTTCCGGCTTCGGCTCATCATTTGTCATGTCCCAGTGGTTCCATCCCTTTGCTCGGACTACCACCGTCAAGCCCGGGAGGTTATCTTCATCGACCATGTAGACAAAGCTCTTCTTTGGGTTTGCTTTGTCGGTTGGAGCATGCTGACGCGGTTCCGGACGGGTATCGTTATCCTTCGAGGATGCTTGCTTCGTAGCGTTCTGCTTACTGATGATCGCTTTTGTGTCTTCTTCCATGCGGATGAAGTTGTTAGAGTGAGCAATGGCATTGGAGAGAGATTTTGTTGGGTGACGATAGAGGTCGTCTCGGAACTTGGAGTGTACGTACAGTGTGTTCATCAGGGAGTTGACAGCGATACTATCCGGAACTTTGACCTTGGACACAATCCCTTTGAATTTTTCCATGAAACTACGAAGGCTTTGCCCCTGTGCCTGGGAGAGGTTCCAAAGATCTGACGCGGTAGTTTCCTCTCGTGTGAACATTATGTAGTTCTTCAGGAACACGGACGATAAGTCGCGAAAGCTGTCAACAGAGTTCTCCGGGAGGCCTGTAAACCAGGTTGGGGCCACGCCGGTAAGGATTTCGACGAGGAGCTGACAGTAGCTGGCGTCTCTTTCTTCGTCGGTGAAGTTGTGTCGCCGCATCGCGATGTTGAAAGAGGTTATTTGGGCCGTTGGGTCCGAGAGGCCGTCGTATGTCGGCAAGCGGATCTTATCCATCTTACGGAGCCTTATGGCGGTTATGTTTTGAGTAAACGGAGTTCGGAGGGTGTCTGCTAGGACGCTCTCGATGAGCGGAGCAGAGGTCGTGACGCCATGTATCTTCGAGTTGATGTCGAGGAGAGCTTGCTTAAGGGCAGCGATTTCCTGGATAGTTTGTAGATCTGGGCGGTTTCCCGGTTGCGCGGAATCATCTTGAGGTCCAGCCGGTATCATAGGTTGGTTCGCCGGAGTAGGTGTAAGGTTAGTATTGAAGAGAAACCGCCGGGCCGTGGAAAGATGCCCTCCAGCGCCGTCAAGTTCGAGAGTACGGCGGCTATGGCCGCGAGGTGCTCGTTCGTCGTCTTCTGGGCTTCGTCTTGACGAGCTAGGTGCTCCATGACGGAGTCGATGAAAGTAGGAGCGAGCGGTATGGCGGCGCCTGAGGTCGGTGCCGCGGCATCTTCCTCATCGCCGGAGGTTGAAGCGTTACTTGGACTCATAACTTGTGTTGACGCTGCTTTGTTATGCCCAACGGTGGGCGCCAACTGTTTGAACCGAGTTCGGTCTGTTCAGTGAATGAGTGACAAGACTCCGCCTCGCCGTACAAGTCGGAAAAGAAGCAAAGGAGTGAAAACCCTAGTTCTAACCGCCTTGAGAGTGAGTGTAATTTCGGATCCCCTTCTCGTCAGCTCCTCTCTCCCTTTTATAGCGGTTACACCTTGACCTAGCGGACTCATCGTAACTCTTGCGGGATTTCGCCAAATGGGCCTTGGTCGGCCTGCTAATTCGTGAAGTGCATTGTGCCTAGCAGCTAGCATGTGCATGAGTATTTCCATGTGCTGGGAAAAACACAGTGTAACTATATTATGAAGCAAAAAACATAGGAGATTTTATATTTTGAGGAAGACACTTACATAGGTTGTTATCCATTTCTTTGGTTTGTTTGAACCGAGTTCGGTCTGTTCAGTGAATGAGTGACATGACTTGTCGGTGGGTTATTTCAAAGGCGTTTGTTTACTACTTAGAGTCAAAGATGTGCTTGTATTAATAAGAGAGTGCGGTTACAAATAGAGAAATGAGAGACGAGGCGGAGTCTCGCAGGGAGCTCGGCCGTGCCGTACAAGTCGGAAAAGAAGCAGAGGAGTGAAAACCCTAGTTCTAGCCGCCTTGAGAGTGAGTGTAATTTCGGATCCCCTTCTCGTCAGCTCCTCTCTCCCTTTTATAGCGGTTACACCTTGACCTAGCGTACTCATCGTAACTCTTGCAGGCTTTCACCAAATGGGTCTTGGTCGGCCTGCTAATTCGAGTTCCTTGTTTAAACGCTCTTAACTCGGTTAATCGCGGGAATTAGCCGAGCTAAGCTCAATTTACTGCTGATTACCGGAAGGCTCTTCTGTTGGGCCTGAACACGCTTGGGCTGAGCTCGTTATTGTATGGGCTTGGTGAGGAAGTACATTCCACCACCTACATGGTTCTGCCACTTCCAACAAGAATTTGTTGGAGAAATCAAATTTGGAAGGTGTGATATGGAAGCTGTTGGACGTAAGAAATTAGTTTGTGTATGATACAATAAACTAATGCAACTCGAAACTAATTTGAAAGGAGTTTTGAAGACTTACACTTGATTGTTTGTTGATAGAGTACAAATAAAAGGTCCCACTAGGGTTGGGGGAGGGGAGTAATTAAGCCAGGTGCTGGGATAGCAGGGTAGCAAAAGAGCTCATTGGCTAGATGGGTTTCTTCATTGGTTAGATGATGCATTGGAGCCTTTCTTGTTCTTACAAAACAGATAAGTAGCCAATCATAGATTTCCATGTTGCAATGATAATTTATTTTAGCATAAAGTATCTGAACGTTGGCAACCGTTATGTTGGGTGCTAAGTTAACCTTTGATGAGGCGGTTACTGAAAAAGCGTTGACAGTTGAAGCATGTTCAGCAAATCCACTGCTGTTTGTGGGAGAAGTCTCGGGGATAATTCGTTGTGGGGCCGAAGGGAAGAGGGGTGGCTTAGGAGAATCATAGTGAATGGAGGAAACCCATATTGGTTGAGCACTGATGTCATAGATAGCAGACGGTGGTTGAATGGAATGGCTGGAGGAGGGGCCTGAATTGGTGACCAGGTGTGGGGTTGTGGTCCCTGGAGACTTGTATTTCAGAGTTTGGACAGAAGACAGCTGTTCCGAAGTGTGTTTAGAGGAGTTGTGGTTAGAGATGTTGTCTTCAGTCGAGTTATGGTTAATTTTGTTTGGAGAGTTGTGGTTAGAGGAGTTGTGGTCAGGGGAGTCGTGGGAGGGGAATTGTAGCCAAGGGAGTTGTGGTTAGGGGAGTTGTGGACATGGGAGTTGTGGTTAGGGGAGTTGTGGTCAGTGGAGTTGTGGTTAGCGGAGATATGTTCAGTGGAGCCGCGAAGCAGAGAGATTGGGTCAAGAGAGCTGTGCTCATGAAAGATGTGTTGAGGAACTTTGTTGACCGGAGATATGTAGTGCTGAAAAACATATTGACTTGCAATTGGTGAGTGAAATGAAGGATTATCTTCCGCCATATGAGGAGACATCTTTTGATATATGTAAGACAGTGAGTATTTTTTTAAAAAAGTGTTTGTTTGAAGATAGAACGGAAGCTTACAGTGGTTGTTGGGACATCAGTGGTAAAATTGGCTGGTACAGATTCACACGCTTGATTAGTTCTTCTTTTTTTCTTCTGGCCATTGATGAGTTTGGTAAAGGTTGAGAGTCCTCGGTGGTGATGTGTTCTCCTTCTTCTAAGCATCTTGCGCAGATCCTTTTGCTCAGATTCCAGGCTGGCTACTCTAGTTGTGAGATCATATACAATCTCCAATAGTTGTGCGTTTGAGGTGCGAGACGTGGAGGTGCGGGACGTGGAGTTGCGGTTGAAATAGTTGCTGATACGTCTCTGCTTTCTGCTTGGAAATGTTTTCTTTATAACATGTCTAGGCTTGAATTTTATCTTAGTTATAGTTGATTTTTGATTTCGAGTTTTCCTACTGTGGGCAGGTTTCTCACTCTTAGATAGGAGAAAAAATAATGAATCTGAAGTATCTCCACCAGGCCATCCGCTCTTGGTAAATTGGTGATGGTCAGCAATCAGTTGCTCCATATATTCAATATGGGTATCAGTAATAGAATCTGGCCACAACCCCCAACCAGACTGTTGTTGACTTTCGATGGGTATAATAAGTGTAACCAAAAGCTGAAAATGCAAGAGATTGATGGGTAAGATTGATAAAATTAATTCTAAAAACAATAAATGTAAAGAATATACATAAAAAAAAATATCTCACATTAGGCTCAATTTCCATCAGTTGTGTGTCAATAAGGTTGATGGAGGGGTGATTTGGAAGAAAATCATCTTCTTGGTCCATGATTGATCGATTGTCAAATGGATCAAGTATCTTAGTCAACAGTTGTGGGATAGCTTGGAACACAACCAATTGTAATGCAAGCGGAAAACCTTTTAGATGGAATGAATCCTGCTTGAGCTAACGAACAAGGGTACCAATAGGATCTTCATATCTAAGAGGTTTCATGCATGTGATGGTCTTAAGGAGTGACTCCATGCCCCATGGGAACTCAAGAAACTTGTCAACATCTTCAACCATCCTCACATATTTCAGAGTTGGACGGGTATTTTGTTGGTGAGAAATAAGAACACGATTGACAATCATAATCAAGGCAAAGCGAAGCTTTATTGAACCTGGCATGTCAAGTTCTGTCTCTAACTTCATTTGTATGTCTTTGATTGTTGTGAACTTCTTTTTGCCTAAGAGTTCGATGCAATAAGAATTTTTGTGACGTACTTCCTTTTCTTTCGCGAAGTGGTCCCATTTCGCCAGAAACTCACCGCATGGTAGGCTTGTTACAGTACCAAACTCTTGTAGTCTAAATCTGAGTGGATTGCCACTGTAGACGGACCAGAGGGTGTACTTGTTTGCAACGACAAGCTGACGAGAGAGGAAATAGTGGATCATTTTACAAGACACAGGGCTTTGGCGAGCAGGTATGTCGAATAACTTCTCGAAACAAGAAGCTCTTATTTTCTCGAACTCTAGGGATCCATCAAGAAGATGTCTGATGACGAAAAGAATGTCTGGTTTTGAATATATGTTTAGGCGAGCGTCAGGAAATCTGTTAGTAGCGAAAAATTTCGGTGGGAGCCGTTGGTCCGCCTCTTTGTTTTCTGATTTATAACCAGATTCATTAGCTAATGGTCCAAAAGTAACGAAAAATGGATTTTTTTCAACTTAAAAAGAACTGACCTTGCATGTCGATGTGGTCTGTTGATGTACGGGAAGAAGAAGAAGAAGAAGAAGCGAGGTGGTATGTTGATTTGTCGATTTAGCGCTTAGTCATGACCGACGAAATCAGAAAGAGATCGGAAATGGAGACTGAAAATCACCGTATGTGATTTAAGGGTTTGCAGAGGAAAGACGACTTATTGTGGGTGAGATTGTGAGGAACCCATCTATTTTTCATCTTTGGTCTAATCTGATTTGATCGGTTTGGTGTAAATTGGTTAGATGATTCGATTGTGTTTGATTGGAGAGTGTAGATGTCTTTGCATCAGACAAAAGTATGCTTCTGGTCCAATGTGACTTTACATGCAATTGAAAAGTGTAAAAATGATCTTAGGAGTAATTAATTCCATAATCAAACACATGTATACGTGTTACGGCTTTATTTATAAATGACAGATACTACTATTTAGAAGAAGAAAATATACTACTACTATGTAGAAGAAAACAAAAAATACTAATATGCATTCAATTCAGGGTTAACAAATCGATATATATATTTTTTAACATAAAGTAAAACCACAATCTTTAGGAATTTCTAATAAATATGTAACGCAATTCTTTTAAAAACTGTGGGTAAAGAAAGATGCCAAAAAAAATCTATACTATAATAGTTCACTTCTAAGGCTCCTAAAGCTGTACACGTCAGCAAGTTTGTAGGTACTACGCGTTTAAATTTTAAAAGTTTATATATTTTTTAAATGATTATGAACAATGAATACACTTTAGTAAAGTGGTATAGGGCATCTAATTAGATATGTAAGCATGTGGGTTCAAACCATGTAGCTGTTATATATTTTAGTTTTTTTTCGTTTGAATTATTATCATATGGACTTTTTAGTTTTAATGTTTATATGTTTTGTACCTCTTGACTTATTTTTTAAAGCGCAAAATAGTAGAAAAAATCCTAAAGTTTGACGAATTCAAACCCAAAAACAATTAAAAATAGATCAAAAAACAAACAGCCCAAAAAACAAAAACAAAAACAAAAAAAGAGCCACACGCGGCATTATCATGTCCTAATATATATTTTATGTTAGAACATATTTCCTAATATATATTTTCAAAAAATTATGTATGTGAAATAAAAAAAAAAGTTTATGTATTTTTTGTTATTTATAAAATAACTATGTAATTTTTTTTTCAATTTTTAATAGTTACTATAATTTCATTTTTAACAGACTCCGGCAAATGGATTTCCACAGTCAATGACGCCGTAAATAAAAATGCCATATTATTCATAAAAAAGATCCAAACTTACAAAAAAACATATCCAAACCTATCTATTGAAACCCAAACAACAAATATTAGTTTAAATTAAAGTTATTTTCAAATTGATAAATCGTTTAGTACAAATATAAATACTATAAATAAATAATTATATCAAGTTTTGATCTCCGATATAAAAACTATTTTCAACATAAAAAAAGAAGAAGATAGACACCTATTTTTATACAGTAGAAACTATATTATAATTTAGTTATCCCTAAAAAACTTACTTCACATATAAATAACATTTAACGCATTATATATACAATATTTTCACTTTACATTCTTGATACATTCTTTCTATTTCATCATTATTTGGTATTGTTAGAATAACCTACTAAACCAACAACCAGAAAAAATACAAGCAAAAATCAATGATCCCGGCCCCGCGCTTGCGCGGAGGATAAACTAGTGATTAATAAAAACCGAAAGCTCCGTTTACAATTACATTGTTGGTTTGGACAAAAGAAAAGAAATAGTGTATCACATTCTCATTTTGGTTTAAACCGGTTCATAGATAAACAAACCGGTTGGGCAAGAGTATAATTTAAGGCGAAGTTTGCATAGCAGAGTGCATCTTTAACCAATGCTCTCATTGAGTTTAGAGAATCCAAGCTTCTTGAGTCGGCTGGTTATGGGATTAGCCCAAGCTCGATCTGGATTCCCGCATTTCACATCCACAATATCCACAATGTTCATTCTCTTCTCTCTTCTAGGAGTTCCTTGCAACGATACATTATCAGAGCCAAGCATTGGAAGCTGATGAGTACTGCTTTTTGCATTGTGACCCTTTGGTGTTTTAAGGTTATCAGACCCAACATTTGGAAGCTGATGAGTGCTTTTGGTGCTGTGACCCTTTGGTGTTCTAGCATTGCTGCTGCTAGCTTCGTCTGACGATTTTCTTGGTTTTGGTCTTCTTGGAGTGGACGAAGATGTGCCACAGTCTACAGAGACAGGAATAGTTGTTCTAACGGGTCTTGTTGTGGGAGTCTGAGGCGAAGGCTGTTTCATGGAGTCTAGCTCACGAGTCATTAGAGTTGCGACTGTTCCTGTTGCTCCTATTTTGATTGATCCTCCTCCACCTCTGATCATTTCAAGCTTCTGAGCCATTATGAATTCTGTTTGATTTCTTTCACACTCTGCGACTCTCTTAAAGGATAACTGCTAGAGTTTTGTTCGGCTTCAAAGGTCTGAAAACAAATCTGAAACAAGCAAACAATGCATCAATTTAAAATAATTAGTCACCTTATTATATCAAAAAAGCAGAAACAAAACAAACATGCCACTTTTCGAACAGAGTTTAGCAGATTCTTTTATAAGATATTAATGGTTTGCAAAGAGTTAGTAGATCAAGTTTCGGAGTTAGCAAACTTTGAAGCAGAAATGGGGAACTTATAATTCATAATATGACCAAGTCGATGTTGCTAAAGCTCTTGACAAGCAATTTGCAAGCACAATCTAGAGGAATAAACCTATAGTGTTACTGCACAACATAACTCTTTAGACTTTCAAGAACGCTACAAGTATACATACAAGTTTAAATCTAAAAGCGCAATCAAAGCACCGTAAAACAATGGTTTTAATCCAGCAACCAAGCCATACTAATAAGATGGGAAGAAAAGCATCCAAAAGGTATGTAGTATCTACAGAGACAAAGACACAACTGAATAAGCACATAACTGTTATTGTCACTAGCTTCGCTTTTAAGTTGTTTAAACAGACTGATCAAAATAGAAGGTTGCAACTTGAAGCAATCTTAATGTCATAACAAAAAAAGATTCAAACTTTACTATCAAATCAATCTAAAGCGAGAGAGAGAGAGAGAAAGACAAATGGGAAAACGAAACCCTAACGACAAGTGATTTAAAAGTTAAAAATGAGAAGGACATTTCTTGGATTCCAACACTTGACTAGTCACATTCGACCAACAAAGAAGTAAATCTCTCAAAATGGGTCACAATCTCATCAAAGTTTAGAACTTTACCGATTCAAAGTCGAGCAGAAGCTGTTGTTATTGCGATGGAGTTGTGAAGAGGACACGCACTGAACAATTAGGTCTTCTTTGGATTGGTTTTGAAATCTGAGTTTTTCTTGACGGAGTAATTAAGGCAGCGACTGGTCAACGTAGACGTTTGTAATACACTGTTATTAAGAGTTGATTGCTCCAATGATTTCAGCAAATAATTATGTTTTACTTTTCCGAGAGCAAAGGGACGATTATGAATATTGTATTAGAGGGGCTTATACTCTTTCAGTTATCACAGACTTAGCCTTTATTCTATCAGTTTTATCAAAACGATACTAAAAGTTTTATATAAACGCTGCCGTTTTGATAACAACAACCGACAAAAATTGTTGAAGTAGGTGTGTTGTGTTGCTCCTCCGGCCATTTCAGTAATAAGTTTTTGTTCTGAGTTCGCGTGTCCTTTGTCTCTGGGAGAAGCGCGAAGAGATAAAATAAATCGCTGTTCATGGATTCGCTGATGTGTAAACTTGTGATGGGTTTGGTCGTGATGGTTGGGATCATCGAGGTTTCTGGTGTCGAAGCGTGGACTGGCGAGATTCGCGGTAGAGTTGTATGCGATGTTTGTGCCGATTCTTCAATCGGACCAGAGGATCATGTCCTTGAAGGTTAGTCTCTCTTTCTGTGTTCGATTATCTTGAAAAAACCAAAGTCTGATTATGTAAATGTAAAATATACAACATTAAATTCACTTTTTAATAGTTGGTGTCAAGGAAGAGTGTTGATCTGATGGATTACTAGCAGTGACCACTGTTTATTTCAATAGGATTTCTCACATATCATCAAGTTGGTGTGAGTGTAATCACTTAGTGCGCTATGTTTTAATGTAAATTGAACTTATAGACACGAAGAAGATTAATTTTGATCTGCAAATAATGTGTTAGCCAACGTTATAGCCTGAACCTTACTTTATTGTTTGTTCTTCTTTCTCGTAGCAAGTTATTCATATCTGAGGTGAGTTGTCTGTCTGCAGTTTATGCAGATTATATCTTATGCTTAAATGAAATAATCTTTGTTAAGTTTTCTTATTCATATTTAGTTTCTTAATCACGGGAAAGAAGGAAGAAAGCGATTCTGTTTGTGTAATATATTATGTCTCTGGAACTTTTGTAGTTAGTATATCCATCCTTGTGTTCTCGTTCCTTTGCTTTATGTTCCCAAAATGTCTTGTCGAAATCTCAAAATTTGAAATTACTGAAATTCATAGTGGACATGATTGTTATGTGTCTCGTGTCATACGTGCCTTAGGAAGCCATTTAGCTCTATGTGACTATGTGTTTTACTACTTTGAAGCTGAAAACGTATCATCTTTGCCCTAGTAGATTATCTTTGATAATTGGAGGATCATTCACATGCATTTTCGAGCTGTTTTTTTAATGCATGTGTTCAATTTTGTGTTTGTATATTTTACAGGAGCTGAGGTTGCAGTACTCTGCATAACCAAATCTGGAGAAGTTGTGAACTACCAAGCTTTCACAAACACAAAAGGTGTCTACACAGTAGCTGAGACAATGCCAGAGAGCGAACGTTGGGACGCTTGTCTTGCAAGACCCATAAGCAGCTTCCATACTTCTTGCAACCACCTAAACCAAGCCAATAATGGAATCAAATTCACTTATAACCGCCCTTCCGGTAACTTTCATGCTGTGAAACCATTTGTGTATCGACACCAGTACGCACCCTCTTATTGCTGATTCAAAATAGCCTTTATACCCTTATTAAGTTGTGTAAAACTTGTAGTAATAATTGAAAAATCAAATAGTTTTGATATCTTTGTTTTGTATAATGTTAATATTGGAGCAACTTTTATATTATATGATTACACTATGGTTGGCTCGCTCTCTGCCCGGGATTTAATATTGACTTCGTTGAGTATTTGGATTGACATTTCTTTTTAGCTTGGCTATATTATTTGTGAACCACTATTTCTATGCGAGTTTTAGTTATACAACAAGATGTTAGGATATCGAGTGTTAGAATCGTTATGATTAATTAAATTGCTCAATGGCATTGTGATTATTTAAGTTACGATTGATTAAATACATTTGTAAGTGTGGTTCACTTCTTTTTTTACTTTTGTTGATATGAGTTTGATAAACGTACGAGTGTAAATGTATTTCATCCTTATGATTTTTTTCTTATTTATTTTTCTAGTTTGTATTTTTTGGACTTATATTATGTATTTTTTCTAAACTAATATTTGTTGACTAAATGTTTCACCAAACTCATATTCTATTAAATATTATCACTATTTTGTGGTTTTATTTGTTATATTTTGTTATTCTCAGACTGAATCTTACAAAATCTTTATTTTAATTATGTATTAATAATTTTTTTTATTCTCCATAAAAAATGGGTTTATTTCTCTATATTTAAACTTGGTGACAAAATTTTTATGTGAGATTTCTCCTACATTGTAAATGTCTTTTTATGAAATGTGAAGAATAACACTGTGAATGAATTTATTTTAATTAATTTTTACATTTTTTGAAATATATATGGTTTTTATGTATATTTAACTACATTAATATTTGTTAATTAATTTTTTTATCAAACTCAAATTATTATTATGTATTTTCACTAAATATTTATTGTTTAATTTGTTACTAGTTTGGTTTGTAGGGAATTTTTAGAATCTGTGTATATTGATGACAAAAAAAAAAGATTATATATTGATTTTTAATTGTGTTTCCATTATTTTTAGTCTAAACTTTAAGCTTGGTGATTAAAAATGAGAAAAAAAATCAATATGTGCGATGCAGTCTTATTTATTTTGATTGGTATGAATTTGATAAATAATGTAAATATATTTGATTTGTAATCAAAATTATATATTTTCAATAAAATAAATTATTTTAAAAAATCATGTCAACAGTTTGACTGGATTAAAAATAAAATACTGATTAAAACATATTATTAAAATTATTTTTAGTAGATTTGATATAAATAAAAAGAAGATGAAAATCTAGAGACAATCTATTAATAAAAAAATAATGATCTAAGTGTCAAACTTATAGAAATACATAATAACAAGATGAAAGCCTAAAAAGAGAATAAAACCTGCTTTTAAAGATTTCCTTCCAAAGTATTTTTATCAAAAGGATCCACAATTAAGAAGTTTAATTGAGGAATGAAGTCTTTGTCAAAGTCACAAGGAGATGAAAAGAAGAACAGTCGATGTTGAATGGGTCCTTACAGATGACGTGTTTAAATTCCATAGGTTGAACAACGTGTCTTAAGCCTAAGAAGTTTTTGGTGGGTGAAAAGACGAAGATATCCCCATCGTCATTCTTTACGTCAGTCAACAGAAACAAATCAAACAATTTAACGTCCGGAGGAGGAAGCCATAAATCTGGGGGAAAAAAGAAAAATTCGTTATTAAAAAGGAATAGAGATCACAATTTCCAGGAGAAATACAAACGAAAGAGTTTTTTTGATGATCCGAGGCAGCTCTTCTGTCTGATTACTGCAATAAGAAGAAGAAGATGATACATTGGTTGAAGCAGCTGCGATCGGCGTTTGGCGTCGCGTTTCTATGGCTCGTTTGCCTCATCTACTTCACTCAGGTTTCCTCTCCCCCTCTGTATTTTTCAATCTGAAAATGGCGATTCTTTCAAACCAAAACAGAAATGGTGATTAATTTCCGTTGTTGTTCTGCTACTTGCACCAAATCGTTGTCTCGTGAATCAAAACACGATTAGATATTCAGAAACTTCTGATTTGTTAATTGGAATCTTCGACACGTTATTTTTATCAAAAATTTCACTGCGTTTTCCTCTGTTTTCTCAGACTTACGTTAGATGATTTGACGATCATTGTACATTTTTTTAGATCTTAATTACATTTCATTGGTGAGTTAGTCATGTATCAAGCTTAGTATTACTATTAGCTATAGAAAATGGCATTGCGTGATAGATACTCAAGTTGATTAATTACATATAATTCTATCTACATACGATTAGCTATAGAAAATGGAATGGGTGATACTCAAGTTGATTTTACTGTTTTTTAATACAAAAAATAGGGATTTAGATCGTTCGTGTGGACAGCAGTTTCGTACCAACTCAAAGACAGGCTTCAGTTATCACCATCAGCTTCTCAGTTCGTCTTTTCTGTCGCCTTCTTTCCATGGAGCATTAAACCATTATACGGGTATATGATTCTTCATCACTAGTGATAGCTCAAAGTCTTATAACATAAATCAAGCTAAATGGCAATGAGAGTAATGATTACATGTTCTTTTTTCTTTTTGATTTTTTTTTTTTTTTTTTTGTTGTAGAATCATCTCAGATTGTATCCCAATCGGAGGGAAGAAGAGGACACCGTATCTAGTGATATCAACAATTCTCTCTCTTGTGCCATGGCTCTTGCTCGGTCTAGACTCAACCTCCCGAAGTTCCAGCCTGTATCTAATGATTTTCTTGACCATCCAGAATCTTGGATCAGCCATGGCTGATGTTGTAATAGATGCCATGATTGCTGAGGCTGTAAGAATCGAAAAGTAAGATTTCTATCTTTCTTTCAGTTTTGGGATCCACACTATTAAGATCATAGCTTAATGACTAGTTTAATTCTTTACCAGGTCCTCATTTGCTGGAGATCTTCAGTCTGTCTCATGGTTTGCTATGGCAGTGGGTGGAATCTGCGGTAGTCTGTTAGGAGGCTACGCATTGAACAACTTGAACATAGAAACAATCTTCCTCCTTTTCACGGTATTACCTGCTTTACAGCTACTATCATGTGTTCTGGTTGAAGAGATTCCTGCTGGCAGTGAACCATTGCCTGAGTTGCTGGACTCGAGCGAGTTTGAAGAGAAGAGCAAGATGAGCAATGATACATATCCAGACACGAAGAAGTCCAGTACGAGAAGAAGGAAAGGGCAGAAGAAAGGTAAAAAAGGACCTTCTAATGGTAAGAGTGAGACACAGAAGAAGCCATCAAAGTCTTTGGTTTCAAAGTTGTTCCAGTCACTGAAAGCTGCCGCTATTGAATTATGCCGTGCGTTCAAACAACCGATCATTTTCAGGTAATAATAACAAACGCGCTCTTGATTGGTCGCTTTAATAAGTTCTTGAAGTGTTTCTTTCTTATTTGATATTTTCTATGTTTTTTCAGACCAATGGCGTGGTTTTTCATAGCGCATATCACTGTGCCAAATCTCTCTACTGTCATGTTCTATTACCAAACCGAGGTGTTGCAGTTAGACGCTTCTTTCCTAGGAACAGCCCGTGTTGTTGGTTGGTTAGGTCTCATGCTTGGAACTTTTATCTACAACCGCTATCTGACAAATATGACTCTACGCAAATCTCTCTTGTAAGTCTAAATATGTCCCACGCACATCAAGAGTTCGTTTCAAGGATCTAATGAACAAAAACATCTTCCCAGGTTTGCTCACATCGGTCTGTCTATAACGATACTCCTTGATATGGTCTTGGTGGCTAGAACAAATTTGGGTTATGGAGTATCAGACAAGACCATGGTTCTCTTCGGATCAGCTTTAGGTGATGCCATCAATCAACTCAAGTACGTTGCTGCCTTCCTTCTTTGGTTTTTTAATTAAATGTTCATTTAAGAACTGTAAACTCATATACATGCTTTTGCTTAATGTCAGATTCATGCCGTTCTTGATATTGTCTGGTCGTCTATGTCCTCCTGGGATTGAAGGAACACTGTTTGCGCTGTTTATGTCGATAAACAACCTTGGTAACACAGTTGGGTCATTCATGGGAGCAGGATTGGCTTCACTTCTTGGAATCTCTTCAGGGTCCTTTGAGAATATGTTTGCGGGCTTAGCCCTTCAAGTGTTTTGCACTTATATACCTGTATTGTTTCTTTTCTTGATACCCAAGGAAGCTACAGGAGTATCAGCTTCATAGGCTAGAGAAGAGAGATAGAGTTTTTGGATTATTTTTGGCATCAGTTGTTGACATTCTTAAAGGCTGTCGAAATTGACACACATTAGAAAGTTATTATATATTGAATATACAGCCACCTTTTTTGTCTTCTCAAAATCTTACTTGTTACATATTTCTCTGATTACCAGAATCACTCGGTTTTGTCATGCTATGTACAATATGGAGATTCAGGAAATTATCATGTGTTATCTTGTATTGGGCCACTATAACCTATATTTCCCAGTATTCTGTCTTTCTGAAGCTGAATTGGTTTGTCTTACATCTGCGTTGGCTTATAAACTGAAGCCATGGTTCAGACTCAATTGAACTGAAGCTCCTAAAAGGGTATACCGTATACGTAGTTCCCTGCAGATGAAAAGTATGCAAATAAGTATGTATGCCGTTTGTTCTCCATTTAGTATGTTTTAATACATACGATGTTTAGTGGTACTGAAACTCTTGTCATTCTATACTTTTTTCCAGGAGGGTCTTGCGATGATTGATGATGGTCTCATAAAGATGGTAAACATCGGCATTGGTTCCCATCCTATGTATTTCTTTTATTTATACTTACTGTTGTGACAGACATGAGAAGATATAAATTAATAGATAGATGAATAGAAAAGAAAGACACAGAGATTTAACGTGGTTTTCCCCTAACGGCTACGTCCACGGGCAAATAGAATACTTTATTGATGGAGACAAGTTTTCAGAGTACAACTCGTGCTTTCAGAATAGGGTAAAACCCTAAGGGTATATATAAGAAAGCGTTTAATGAAACTTTCCATATTTTCTCAGATTTGACAATATCGATCGATACACAAGCTCTTGTATCGATCGATACGTGTCCATTCAGATCGACCGATACATGACACCTGTATCGACCGACGCAGATTCAAGGCATATTTCAACAAATCTCCACCTTGACTTGAATCCTCCATAATCAGATGTACCAAGATGCACTTCTTTGTGCTGCTGAACAGATGTACCAGACTCTCTCTTTGCCTCAGATGTTCCTTCGAACTCAGATGTCAGATGTCCCATCGGACCAGACGCTCCTCAGAGCCAGATGCCCTCGCTTGGGCCAGATGCTCTTGCGAGCCAGATGCCCCTTAGGGCCAGACGCCCCTCAGGGCCAGATTAACAGCTTGAGATGTTCAGCAATTCAAGACAATGCTTGAACTTGCTGTGAGGAACCGGCTTAGTGAACATATCTGCAGGATTATCAGCTGTTCCTACCTTCTTCACTTCAATCCTCTTCTCATCTCTCAGAAAATGGTATCTCACATCAATATGCTTGGTTCTCTCATGATGAACCTGATCCTTGGCTAAACAGATAGCACTCAAGCTATCACAGAATACAGTAGCCTAATCATGATGAAGACCAAGATCACTGACCAATCCTCTCAACCATATTGCCTCCTTAACAGCTTCTGTCATTGCCATATACTCTGCCTCAGTAGTAGACAAAGTCATTGTCGACTGCAAAGTCGCCTTCCAGCTCACAACAGAACCACACAAAGTAAATACGTAACCAGTCATAGATCTCATGTTGTCCACATCTCCTGCATAATCAGAATCAGAATACCCAGTAACCAGTCTTGGATCCTTGTCTCCATAGACAAGACCAACATCAGATGTACCCTTAAGGTACCAGAAAATCCTCTTCACAGCCATCCAGTGCTCCTTGCGTGGCTGAACCATAAACCTGCTCACCACACTCACTGCATGTGCAAGATCTGGTCTTGTACAAACCATAGCATACATCAGACTTCCTACAGCGCTAGCATATGGAGCTCGTGACATATACTCGATTTCCCCTTCAGAGATTTCATCACTTATGGTAGGATGAAAATTTGTAGCACATGGAGTATCGATAGGCTTAGCATCAAGCATATCAAATCTCGTCAAAACCTTCTCAATGTAGGCCTTCTATGACAAGAACAGCTTCTTCTTCTTCGCCCTATCCCTGAAAATCTCCATTCCTAGAATCTTCCTTGCAACACCCAAATCTTTCATCTCAAACTCAGAACTCAGTAGTTCTTTCAGCTTCTGAATATCACACTTCTTCTTGGCAGCTATCAGCATGTCGTCTACATACAGCACCAAGTAGAGATATGATCCATCCTCCACCTTGCTCATGTAGACACAACAATCATAAGGACTCCTGTCGTAGCCCAACTTGACCATATAGTTGTCAAACCTCTTGTACCACTGTCTAGGAGACTACTTAAGTCCATAAAGTGACTGTCTCAACTTGCAAACATGATCTTCTTTACCAGGAATCAGAAAACCCTCAGGTTGAGTCATATAGATCTCCTCCTCAAGTTCTCCATGAAGAAAAGCAGTCTTCACATCAAGTTGCTCCAACTCCAGATCCTGACGTGCCAGTATTGCCAATAGCACTCTGATAGAAGTGTGTCTGACTACAGGTGAGAAGATATCATTGTAGTCCACGCCTTCTCTTTGACTGAAACCTCTAGCAACAACTCGACATTTGTACTTTGGTCCTTCTTCTGGTGATTGACCATCCTTTAACTTGTAAATCCACTTGCAAGTCACAACCTTTCTCCCATGTGGTAGTGTGACCAGATCCCATGTGTGATTCTTTTCATGAGATTCCGTCTCATCTCCCATTGCAGCAAACCATTTCTCAGATGCATAACTTGAGATGGCTTCTCTGTAAGTAGACGGTTCGTAAGTGTCCACTTCCTCTGCAACTTGTAATGCATAACCCACCATATCTTCAAACCGATACTTCGCTGGTGGCCTGACATCAACTCTCCTTGGTCTATCTTTAGCAATACTGCGTTTTTCAGACCCAACAAGTTGACTCTCAGAATTACACGTCTCGGGCTGCTCGTTTGTCAATGATCGATCGACCTTTTCTTTCGATATCGATCGATCCTGACCATCTGTCATCGATCGATACTGAGTGGCTGATGTCGATCAACACTGCTGACCCGTCATGGATCGACACGGTTGATCTGTCATCGATCGATACGGTTCATCCGACTGCACTTCCTGCAGCTCCACCTGCGTGTCAAAATCCCCCTGCTCTGCTTCTGAAAAAGACTCAGCTGAAACTTTGATCATAGAACTCTCATCAAACAGAACATTCCTGCTCATGATCACTCGTTTCTCAGAAGGAGACAAACTCTGTATCCCTTGACACCATCTCCATAACCCATAAACACTCCCTTCTTAGCTCTTGGTTCCAGCTTTCCTTCATTAACATGATAGTAGACTGTGCAACCAAAGACTCTCAGAATGGAGTAATCAGCAGACCTACCTGACCACACCTCATTAGGTATTCGACACTCGATCCCAGTATGTGGTCCCAGATTGATCAAATAACAAGTCGTGTTTACTGCCTCAGCCCCAAAACCTTTTCTCTAAACCAGCATTTGAAAGCATGCACCTCGCTCTCTCCAGCAATGTCTGGTTCATTCTCTCTGCTACACCATTCTGCTGTGGTGTATGCCTGATTGTATGATGCCTAGCAATCTCTGCATCCTTACAAAACTGATTGAACTCTGATGAACAGAATTCCAGACCATTATCAGTACGAAGCCTCTTAATCTTCTTCTCCGTTTGATTCTCCGCCAGTATCTTCCACTCCTTAAAGCTGTTGAAAGCTTCACTTTTATGTTTCATGAATGTTATCCAAGTCTTCCTTGAATAATCATCAATCATGGACACAAAATACCTGTGACCTTTCAGCGACTCCACCTTGGAGGGACCCCAACAATCTGAATGGATGTAATCCAGTGTGCCTTTTGTCTTGTGAACAACCTTAGGAAACTTCTTTCTATGTAGCTTCCCAAACACACAATGCTCACAGAACTCAAGATTCTTGGTCTTATGACCACAAAGAAGATCTTTCTTCGATAAAATCTGCATCCCACGCTCACTCATATGTCCAAGCCTCATATGCCACAGCTTGTCCATATCTTCCTTGCGAACCTCTGGAGATGCAACATTTGCTGAACCTAAAGCTGTAGAGCCGTCCAGCAAATACAGAGTACCATGAATGAAGCCTCTCAAAATCACAGCTGAACCTCTGTAGACATTCAAAACTCCATCTCCACCTGAATACTTGAACCCTCTGCTATCCAAAAGACTAACTGAGATCAAGTTCTTGAACATAGACGGAACATGTCTAACTCCAGTCAATGTACAGATTCTACCCTCATGTGTCCTGAGCTTAATGGAACCGATTCCTGCAATATCGCAAGCAAAGTCATTCGCCATCTTGATCTTGCCATCAGTCACTCCCTCATACTCTGAGAACCATTCCCTCCTTGGACACATATGATATGACGCTCCTGTGTCTAGAACCCACACATCCTAGAATGTGTTTTTCCATGAGCAACTAGAGTAATATCGTCATCAGACTTAGCTTCATCCTCGGCTACCGCAGCGGAACCAGCTTGTTTCTTCTTCTTGGGGCACTCTGATTTCCAATGCCCTCTCTCTTTGCAATAATGGCAAATATCAGTTGCTTTAGGACCCTTTGAAAATGACTTTTTGTCTTTCTACCTTTTGTCTTTTCCAAAGTTCTTTCCACTACCTACAAACAACCCAGAAGTTTGGTCATCTGTACCAGAACTAGATGCCTTGTGACGCAACTCCCTGCTATGAAGTGCCGACCTGACTTCCTCCAAACTCACCGTATCCTTACTCCCTATGAATGATTGAACAAATTTCTCATAGGAGTTAGGCAGTGATAGCAACAGAATCAGTGCCGCATCCTCATCCTCCACCTTAACGTCAATATTCCTCAGATCCAACATAATGGAATTTAGACTATCAAGGTGATTCTGAAGTTGTGTACCTTCCTGCATCCTTAGAGCGAAAGACGTTGTTTCAGAAGTAGCTTCTTAGTCAGAGACTTCGTTATGTATAGACTCTCCAACTTCAACCACAAATCAGCTGCAGTATCAACACCAGAAACCTCGATGATGATCTCATCTGCCAGACACAACAAAATCGTTGAATACACCTTCTCTTCAGTAACCTCCATCTCAGCAGTAACAGCTTCAACCTTCTTCCCTGACAACGGTGCCCAAAGACCTTGTTGCTTCAGCAACGCCTTCATCTTGATTTGCCAGAGACTGAAACTGTTCCTTCCAGTAAACTTGTCTATCTTCATATTCATCCCAGACATCTTCTCACCAGATTCAACCCGAAGCTCTGATACCAGTTTGTTGTGGCAGACGTGAGAAGATATAGATTAATAAATAGATGAATAGAAAAGAAAGACACAGAGATTTAACGTGGTTCGTCCCTAACGGCTACGTCCACGGGCAAAAAGAGTACTTTATTGATGGAGGCAAGTTTTCAGAGTACAACTCGTGCTTTCAGAATAGGGTAAAATCCTAAGGGTATATATAAGAAAGCGTTTAATGAAACTTTCCATATTTTCTCAAATTTGACAATATCGATTGATACACAATTTCTTGCATCGATCGATACGTGTCCAGTCAGATCGACCGATACATGACACCTGTATCGACCGGTACATGACACCTGTATCGACCGACGCAGATTCAAGGCATATTTCAACACTTACGGTTCACTCTTTTTTGAGTACAATCGTCTGTATTATTGGCTGACTAGTAAAGGAATTACGTCTATATGTGCATGATGAAGAAACGAATTTTGTGGTGCTACGTCTGCCTGCCATAATGTGGAACCATTGACATAGCGTTAATCATCAATGCCTACGCAACATTAATCAGCAATGCTACGTAACGTGTACATTCTGAGCTTGCCATGTTGTGGATTAGACACAAACCACTTAAACCCCCTACGTAACAGATGCGTCTTTAAAATCTTTTGGGAGAATATTATAGTGACGTATACGCGAGAGAACATACTTCGAGGATGTACGCTAGTTAGATGATAGCATTCAAAGGAACATTCTCGTGATTTTTTTTTATATGTTATGGTGTACGCTAGATTATCTTGTTATCTACTGTCAACCTTAGTGAGTCTATGCGATATCAAAATATATATGTTACTTTAACCAAAAAAAAAAATTATATATGTTACTAATATATTTTATATTATTTGGATGATATGATCTTCTTTTTAAGCCATTTGGCAAAAAACGATATTTTTCAATAATTGTTGATACTCTATTTTATAATAGAAAGTTTGCTGTGTCAAAATGTATATACTTAGTTAATTACGACAGATATCAAATTTACCGTTCATCTGTGAAATATATACAACTAGGTAATAATCCGCGCCTTATGCGGAATGAGATTATTATTTTTGTTACTTTTAAAATAAAAATGATATTATGTTTGTTTAGCGTGGATATTGGTTCAATTTTACGTTGTTTGTTTTTAATCTCCTAAAATATAACTATCATTCTAAATATGTATTTATTCTGGTTTGTTTGGTTTAAATGTTGGATGTTTTTTTATTTTTTTCGATGATAACCAAAAACTATTGTTATTTGTTTGGTATCATTTTATATAAATTTAGACATTTTTATGTCGAACTAATAGTTTCCTATTATAATTTCTAAAGACATGTAAAATCAAATAAAATCTAAATAATAGTTGAAGAAAAAAGAAAATAAAATTATTAACACAAAATATTTTACTACAATTTGAGCGATAGTGAAAGAAAACATTAAAAACAAATTTAACTTCAATAAGAATTAAAATTCACACTTGTGGTGAATATTTAGTTATATAGTCGCTCATGTAAATGTGTACATGTATGTTTTTGTAAAAATGTATAAATGTGATGATAAATATATGAATATAACGTTAATTAAGATTTAAAACATGTTTGTTCAAAATAACACATGATACTAAATTCTTAAATAAAATTAAGTAAATAAAACAAACCTAGAAAATTAATAACATTTTCATATGAAGAAAATCAAATTGTAACCGTAAACAATAAAAATAATATATATTACAAAGCGATATCTCACTTGGTACATGAATTATGTTTTAATCGATTTTGTAATTTTTATTTCTTTCTAAAGATTTTCTGATTTCTGATTTTTTTTTTTACCAATTTGATTTTGTTTCTAATTTTTGGTCTAATATGAAAACTTTATAAAAATGTTAATATTTTATTAAACTAAAGATCTGACTTTACGTGTGGTGTTTTTTACCTCAGTTTCTTTAATTCATAATCAGTCACCTTATTTGTTGTTATTGTGTACCGAAGCCTCAACTATGACCAACTTCGGCAAAGTACAAAACTTTCAGTCTCTACAAACATTTCTATCGCAACATTTTAGTTGATGCAAATCTTAGTGATTTTGTAATTTTTTTTATGATAAAGATATTATTCATTTTTTATGTAGAAAGTTTTAATTTATTAATACAAAGGTTAAAAATGTAGGAAAAATAAATTAATTAAAAAGTGTATAAACACATTAAATAATGATTTTAAAAAATTAGTTTGTGAACATATTAATTGTCAAATGATTGTAAGACTGGTACGTGTCAATTATGGTATTAACGCATTTATTACAATACTTCTCTTTTAATATATAAGGGATAGTTCATTAATAATAAAATATCATATTTAATATATTAAAATCATTAAACAAACTACTAATGCCAAATAAAAGGATTAAAATTACAAATTTTGAAAATAGTTACTAAAGTTTAAGGTTAATTATGTGTAGATAGACTACAAAATAAAATAAAAAATCATATGGAATAAGAGAAAACAAACTATAAAAGTAAAATGAAAGTAGAACCGAAAGTGAAGATGTTTTGCTATTTAGACAAATGTTGATTACTGTTACTTCCAAAGAAAATCAAACTTATTGTAAATACAAATAAAAAAAAGTTTCGTGAAACATAAGGATTTATCAAACGATATTATGTTATATAAATAAATTTGCTTAAATATTTATCGTGAAGAAACTCCAACGCAAAACAGACATGGCGTCTCCATCTTCCTCATCGTCTTTCACGCTTTCCTCTCTGTTCGCCACCGCCGTCTTAGTTCTAGTTCTCTCAACCGCCGTATCATTGAAATCGGCGTTACATCCCCGCGACGTGCTTCCGCATTTGCCAAGACAAGTCTCAT
Source organism: Eruca vesicaria subsp. sativa (assembly GCA_932364175.1). Classification (NCBI taxonomy): domain Eukaryota; kingdom Viridiplantae; phylum Streptophyta; class Magnoliopsida; order Brassicales; family Brassicaceae; genus Eruca; species Eruca vesicaria. The sequence continues at coordinate 165,096 of CAKOAT010530709.1, forward strand.
GGCCCATCCTCAACTCCCTTTACGGCGCAGCCGATCTTCTTCCTACTTTCATTGGAACAGCGAATGCAGGTAACAACACCGTCAAGTGGAAAGGTGCATGTTTCTATGAGAACACAGCTCATATGGAGTTTCATAACAAGTCGGGTAGCAAGTTTGGTGGAGGCACACTTCACATTAAGGCACGTACCATTATGATAGTTTTGTCGGTGATGTAGAACTGTTTTGTAATGAATAAAGCCTAAAGCGGTTGTTTCCTTTTTTTGTTTGGTTTGTGTGTTATGAAGGCGGATAAAGCACATAGCTCGACTTGCATGGATCTTTACGTCTTTGCAACTCCTTATCGTGTGACATGGACTTGGTACTTCGTTTCACGGCCACACACTGTGGAGTTCCCTGAATGGGATGGACAAGCTGAGTATGAATATGTAAGTTGGCTCATTATCTTTTTTGTTTCTTTATCATATTATCCACTTTGTTTTGATAGGTACTTGTGTGTAACAGGTTAAGAAAAAGGGAGTTTCGATATTCCTTATGCACGCAGGGATGTTAGGAACACTACAAGCACTGTGCGATGTTTTTCCTCTCTTTACCAATACTGGTTGGGGTGAAAGCTCTAATATGGCTTTTCTTGAGAAGCATATGGGAGCTAAGTTCGAAGCTCGTCCTGAACCATGGGTCACTAAAGTCAACACTGATGATATCCATTCTGGTGATCTACTTGTTCTATCCAAGATCCGTGGACGTTGGGGTGGTTTTGAGACCCTTGAGAAGTGGGTGAGTGGGGCTTATGCTGGTCATTCAGCTGTCTTCTTGAGAGACTCACAAGGGAAGCTGTGGATTGGTGAGTCCGGTAATGAAAATGACAAGGTAACAAGTTCATTAAACTCTACTATATTTCTTTCATAAATAAGCGTCATTTTAACAAAATTTTTCTTGTTATATTAAAAATGTCAAGTTAGAATTTCAGTGTAATATATGCATATTTTAAACTTTATATTAATTACACTTTAAAATGTTTGATCTTATCAATAATGTTACTTATCTAAACTCTATTGATTAAATAAACGTAATTATTAAAAACATATACGAATTTATATATTTTCTTAATCTATGTGAAGAATGTTAAAAAACATTTTAAATGAAACTTAAGGGAGTATTTTTTTTTTATCAACTACAAGAAGATTTTTTTGTTGTTTTTTTTATCATAGGGAGAAGATGTAATAGCGATATTACCATGGGAGCAGTGGTGGGAATTTGAACAAACCAAAGATGACTCGAATCCTCATATTGCATTCCTACCTTTGCGTCCTGATGTTCGTGCTAAGTTCAACGTTACTGCTGCTTGGGAATATGCTCGGAGCATGGAGGGTAAACCATATGGTTATCACAACTTGATTTTTGCCTGGATCGATACCGTTACTGCAAACTACCCACCTCCTATAGATGCTAATCTTGTAGGGCTTTCTCAACTTGGTTCTTGAATCTTGATGAATTGTCACACTTTCTTATTGGAGCTTTTCTCTCTGATTTTTTTCTTTCAGGTTGCTTCTTTCATGACTGTTTGGAACAAGTTGCAGCCTGAGTATGCTGCTAATATGTGGAATGAAGCCTTGAACAAGCGTCTCGGAACAGATGTATCAAAACTTTGTCTTCTCTTTGTGTTCTTGCCTTTGTCTCTAAAATGTTTTAAATTGTGCAGGGTCTTGGTCTTCCTGATGTATTAGTTGAAGTAGAGAAACGTGGATCTTCTTTTGATAAATTACTAACTGTACCCGAACAAGACGACTGGATATACAGCGATGGTAAATCAACCTCGTGCATCGCTTTCATCCTCGAAATGTACAAAGAAGCTGGCCTATTCGGCTCATTGGCTAGCTCTATTCAAGTCACAGAATTCACGGTAAGAATCAATACATAAGTCGCAAGCTCGTGTTACCTTGTTTCTCTGTTAATATATTTCAATCTTTTGCAGCTCAAAGATGCTTACAGTCTCAACTTCTTTGAGAACAATGCAAGTCGTCTACCTAAATGGTGCAATGACAATGACAATGTGAAGCTTCCTTACTGTCAGATACTTGGGAAATACAGAATGGAACTTCCTGGTTACAATACTATGGAACCTTACACGCATATGAATGAACAATGTCCATCTCTTCCTCCAAAGTACAACAGACCAGGGAACTGCTAAAAGCATTAAAACTCAACTGTGGTCTTCCTCGTATGTATGTTTTTGTTAATACCATTGAAAACTCATACCAACTTTTAATCTGTATGTAAATATATTGATCAGGTTCGTAGACTACTGATACTACATATTATGTAATTGTTTGTACTATGATACATAAAAATGTAATTAAAAGGTTAATATTTTGAACATTTATCTTGGATTGAAGTACAAACGATCATACACAATGTTTGCGCGCTGTGGAAAAGAAGAAACAGTTATATAAGAACTCGGGGTATGGTCAGGAAAAAGTAATACTTTGGGGCCAAAATGTAAACTTTGAAATTAAGTATTTGTTCAGTAAAACTAGTTCTGGGCATTTTTACCCCAACCCGAAGCCTCAACTTTAACCGGAACAAAAAAAAAAAACTAAAACCGTATCCAAACTGTTATACAAATATATATCTGAACAGGATTTAAAAGCTTGGCTCTTTTGAGTTCAGGTACAACCGGACCAAACCAAAATCTAAAGTATGATCCAAAAGTATTTGAGACTAGTTAAATATGCTAATTTTTTAATATATACTACGTGATTATCCGCGGATTCGCGGATAAAAATAACTTTTAAAATTTAATATAATATAATATTTGTTATATTTTTGATTTGTTATAATATATTTTTATCTTTTAACATTGAAAGTAAAGTTTATTTATTAGATATTCTAAATAATCTGTTTCTTTTTTGTTTTAATTATTGTATAGCTTTTAAAAATATAAAATTTGATTTTTTCAAGTATTTTATTAGATTTTTATCAACAATAATAGTAAAAATAATCAATGTATGTTCCAAATAACTAACATATCTTATACAATAAACATAAAATGTATGGACTCATCGATTTATTGCGTTTTTAGCAAGGCTATGTCCTTTGTTTGGGCTTTTGTGCTATCCTTTTGCTGAGATCCAATATGGATAAGATGTGAATATTTTAGGTATATGGAGAAAGCCACCTTAGATCCAAGTGTCTGAAACAAATTTTTTTTATCAAGACATTGTTTTTAGGTTGTCTTCTCCATTTGGTGATGAAGGATTTTGAGTTGGCTCATTAGGTTGAAGGACTGAGAGTCCAAGGTGTTGAGCCTTAGGCTTACAAGCAGCAATAAAGTCACAGTACAAATAAGCTCCAAGAGATATATAAGTATCTAGGAAACGGAGAAGAATCAAACAATGAGAATGTTTCTATAACCGGGAGAGTCCTTGCTGGTAGAGCGTTTGAGAAACTTGCATTTTTAACTTTGAAACCAGTTAGGATTTATCTTCTTCCATTTTTGCTTATTAGATCATTAAGATGGCTTTAGTTTAATTGAGGGAATGCAATCTCTACATTTATGTTTCTTTGTAACTATAATGTGAAAAGGAAAGGATGTCAGATGATCAGTTTGAACAGCTGAAGGCATTCATAGACATTGGTGATATTTTGGGCGCTTGTGGCTCAATGAAGAGGACTGAGAAAGATGAACCCGAATAAAATGGTTAATCTCCATAGAGAAGCATTGTTTTAGGTTTGTTTTTAACTGTCCACTCTTTGTTTTTTTAAGGGGAGCCTTCTATATGCGTAATTATTTTTTCAATTCTTACTAGGTAAACATTTAGGTTACAAAACCTGGGATCATGCACAAAAGTAACTGGATGGTTAAATGAAAGGTAATCTAAACTTCATTAGTTGTGCATATTGTCTTTTGGCCCCAAAAGATTAACTAATACTGTCTCAAATTCATATCTCAAATTCACCAAGCATATTGGCGATGTTCGTTTCTCCATTCAAATAAAGATGAGCTTTTTATTCGTTTAGACACAAAAAGTAGAACTCATTTGGATGGTTCATTTGAATGATTTTAGAAAAATTAGGTTTAATTTCAAAAACCAATTGACTGAACTGAATTGAATCATTTGGCTGGATTTGGTTTCAGTCAAAATATCGAAATGTCGATTTTGCCGCTCACCAAATCCTGAAATTACAAACCTAAAACCTAAAGCAGATTGTATCAAATTGCTTTCTCACTCTCGTAACTCTCTTTGCCGTCAACGATGATTTCATCATCTCAAGCAAATTGCCATGAAATCGCCATAGCTTGAACTCTCTCTCCGCCGCGTCTCCTCTCTCTCTCTCCACATCTCTATCTCAAGTATATCTCTCCACCTCTCTCTCTCAAGTATATCTCTCGCATACTATTGACGGGTTTTCTTGGTTTGCTAGTTCACTGATGTTGTTCATTGATGGGTTTGATTGTTCTCCTATTTCTTATCTTACCAGTAGAGTGTCATAGCTTGTGAATTTTAAGCAAGAGATCTCGTGATGGGTTTGATTGTTCTCTGATTTGTTTAGCTTAGCTTAGCTTATCTCACTAGTAGAATTTCATAGCTTGTGAATCTTAAGCAAGAGATCTCGTGATGGGTTTGATTGTTCTCATAGCTTGTGAATCTTAAATTGCAAATGAAAATGTATTTCCATCTCATTCTTGTTAACTTTATGCTTAAAATATATGCAGGTGATCTTGTCTCATATTCAGTCACATGTTTCAGATACAACTTCCAATTTTAATGACCTCTGTCCCTGGTACTGAGTAAGTACGTTTTTAACTGAATGTTTCTTTTAGTTTAGTTTGGTTCTCTTATTAAATATTTGTATATGTAAAGTCTCTCGCATGGACTGATGAACAAACCCGGTTCTATCCAACTAAGAACTGAGGAGAAGCTGAAAGGAAATGACGAAAAACATAATGTAAATGAAGCTAGGAAACAGTCCATCATTGAAAAATTCTATGATGCTTATGAGGAAAGGCATTCTTGGAAAAAAATTGGGATCAAAAACACTACTTGTAAGACTCAGTATAGTAAATACAAGCGGCTGATTAGCAAGAGAACTGGCCTTGGCTTTGATCCATATGGGTTTATAGACATGTCGAATGACTGGTGGAATGAAAATTTTAAGGTACATTCAGCTACTCTGTTCTGCCTGGTTATGATCCATTTGTTTGTGTGTATACAATTTTCTGAATCTCAACTCTTGTATGGTTTTTTCAGAAATCGCCAACAACGAGAAAGCTTAAAGAGAAGCCAATAGCAAATATTGACTTGTTAGAAAAAGTGTTTGGATCAATTCACATAAGTGGAGCTGAAGGATGGACTGCTTAACAATATGAAGACCATCTGGATCAGCAAAGCGTAGACCATCAGGATCATGATGATGGTGATGCTGAAGACACAGATGCGACAAATATGCAAATTCCTCCAACTCAGGACGCTCCAGTTGAATCAAGAACTGTGGCCCCTCATCTTCTAGTAGATCAAAAGGTAACATAAAAAGATCAAAGGCTGCACAACTAGGACATGCTGTAGCAGATGTTCTTTCTGACAAGAACAATATGCTAGGGAGCCACCCCGAGTTTAGTTGCAACCAGATTACAGTTATGGAAGCCTTACACTTGATGTATGCTATCAGACATTGGTCTCCTTTGTACAAAGCAGCTACAACCATCTCAAGCAGGTACCAGCCAATCGTCAGACCTTCTTGTTCTTTAAAGGTGATGAGAAGAAGGTTAGGTACTTGGAGTTTGTTACCTGTGAAAGTAGAGATGCTTAAAGACTATTCTACTTGGAGTTTCTGTCTTATAGTTTTATGTTATCCTACTTGGAGTTTGCTACTGTTATGTTCGAGTCTTCTATGTTATGTTTGATTATGAGAACCATCTTTTCTTTTATGAGAATCATCTTTTCTTTTATGAGAATCATCTTTTATTTGGTATAATGGTTCTGACACTTCAGGTTTGGTACTGGTTCTGATTTTTCAGGTTTGGTGTAGTAGAGGATAATGTTTGGTGAAGTAGAAGCTTGCTGTGATTGTTTGGTGTACGATGAGATGGACAATAATGTAAGTTTGTTACTATCTCTTTCACGTTCTATGACAGTATTTGAATGTAATTGAATTGTTTGTTCTACGACGAGATAGGTTGTTGTTTGCTATGTGATTTGAACTGAGCTGCTGCTTCTTGTTGTTTTTTTTATTTATTTTGTTTCTTAAAATGTGTTACTTGTAATTTTGCAGGACATATTAAGACTTCTCATTGAAGATGATGAGCTGGATTTTGTTCTTTGATGAGAATCAGCACACGTATACTCTTGTAGAGGAAATGTTTGGACACTACAAGAAAAAATAGATATTGTGACAACATTTTTAGTCACAATATACAAATATTTCGTCACAAACTCTGTAGTGTGACAAATATGTGACTATTTCTTAAAGGTCACAACAAAGTCGTCACAAATTTAATTGAGTCACAAAAATGTCACAAGTATAGAGACGATTACAATAGTGTCAGTTTTTTTTTTTTTTTTTGATCAAAACAATAGTGTCAGTTTTGTTACAAATTCTTACTTGATAAACATAGTCACAAAACGACACAAAAAGTGACAGAAAATTACGTTATAAATACGTCACAATTTGTAACATCATTTTTGTCACACATCTGTTACAATTTGTAACTAAATAGTAACTTAAATATTCGTGGTAATTATCAAATACTGACCAAATAATTTGGTTACTGCAGGGCTTTTGTGTTTTAAAAAAAAAAAAATATATATATATATATATATATTAAAAATTAATTAGAAAAATAATTTAATTTAATATTAAATAAAACATGATTCTTTAAAAAAAAGATAAATTCAATGAAAAAATTGTAACTAAAATATATTTTATTGATTACTTGAACCACATATAGTATAACCAATAATAATACAAACCAAAGCAAAGAAAATTAGGGTAACACTGGTCTCCTTTGCCTCCATCAACTACAGTCTACAGCAACCAAACAGCATTTTTGGACTCTCCTTCAGCCCTTGTATTCTCCTTCATCATTGGCACTGGCTTTTCATATCTTCCAGATGAAAGCTTCGAACAGTGTAGTCGCCATATCTACAAAGTAGTGGCTCTATCTATCTACATCGATCTGTATCCGAAATCTAACATCAAATAAAATAAAATCAAAATCTGGAATCTGAAAAAGTAACAAATCAATATGAAAGATAAATGAAACTGAGAGAGAGACATACAACAACTTGTTAATACTATTGTACGGAAGCAGTAGGGTCATGAGTTTATACCTTTAATGAGGGAGAAGAGCATGACTCTGGATCTGAACTTATAAACTAAAACTGCAGAGAGATAAAGAGAAAGAAAGAGATGTTCTAAGGGAGAAGAAAATGAGAGATGGATAAACTGAAAAAAAAAGGATGAACTGAAACAAAAAAATAAGAGTGGGTGGAGGCTACACGACATAAAAAAAAGAGATAGAGGAGTAAAGTAGGGTTATGAGATCAGGTATATTCTCAAAACGCAGTTACAAAAAAAAGTAATATTCTCAAAACGTGGGATAACTAAAATAGTTTAATGCCAAACAATAAAAAAAGAAAAATTGGTGCAAAACGAGCTGTAAGTATATTCTCAAAACGTGGGAAAACTAAAATATTTTTTTTGTTAAAACTTGATTAATTCTGTGTAAATATTATTTAATGGTTATATGTTAGTGTAATGGCGCTTATGAATTAAACTTTATGATAATTTAAAAAAAAAACTTTGAACAGAATTTAGAGTTTAGGGTATATGGTTTTTTTTTAACAGAAATCTAGGGTATATGGTTTCATGCATATGTTTAACGTTGAAGGTTTTTTATTATGATTCATGATTTAATTTTTATGACTAAAAGTCTAAGTTCAAGAGTAGAGTTAGGATTTAGAATATGGAGTGAGAGTATATGATTTGAAGTTTGTTTTTAGTGTTTGGTGTTAAGATTTATAAAATATTAAAATGTTGTTATTTGTATATTATATTTTAATATGTAAATTTTTTAATTTATATTATATTTTGAAAAAAAATGTACTAAGTTTTATATGTAGATGTTTAAAATATTTGTATATAATTAGTGATTATATTTTGATTAGAGATAATTTGCTAGCGTACCCTTTTTAGACCCATAATTAGAGATTCGTCCATGATGTGACAATCACTTTCCTTTGGACCATTTTGCCATTCTCTACATTCTCTCTCCTCTCTTTGACATTTTCCCTCTTTTTTTTCTCTAATTATTTTACAAATCTCTATCATTCTATATACAATTAAATTTTAAATTTCAATATTTTTTCATAAGTGGCTTTGAATCCTAAATTTTTTGACATTTTTTCTCTCTTCAATCCCTAATTATTTTACAAATCTCTATCATTCTATATACAATTAAATTTTAAATTTCATTATTTTTTCATAAGTGGCTTTGAATCCTCAAATTTTTGATGATATCAATTTTCTGGGTTTTAGATTCGACGTCGTGTTAGCGGTTAACAAATATTGTAGACGTTAACAAAAGTGTTAGTTGTTAACAATTATTTTTACGCTTCGCGTTAATAAATGTGTTCGCTGTTAACAAATATTGTAGACGTTAACAGAAGTGTTAACTGTTAACAATTATTTTTACGCTTCGCGGTAATAAATGTATTGGCTGTTAACAAATATTGTAGACGTTAACAGAAGTGTTATATGTTAACAAATGTTTTTACGCTTCGTGTTAATGAGATGAAAGAGAAAGGGCATTCTCGGTATTTCCTTGCCACATGATTGTGTCTGTGTTCTTCATGTCCAATCAATGGTATTTTGCTAATTTGAGCTTCAAATATGGGTAGTTCACTAAATTACTCTTTTGATTATTACTTATGATTTTAACTACAATAATTTAAAGTGTAGAGGGTTATCTTTTATCATTTAGGGTTTGGAGTTGGGGGCTTGCAATTTGAGGTTTAAATTTAAAGTATGAGGTGAAGGTTTTAAGTTAGAATTGAAATTTCAAATGTTGTATGACTGTAAAATACTAGTTTAAGTATATTACAGTAATTATAATTTATTACTTAAGTGTAAGCTGTAATCTTTATAATTTAAAGTTTGGAGTTTAGGGTATGGTGGGTTTTGATTATTGATTTAAGATTAATGTTTGAATAAGATTAAATTTTGAGTGAATTTTAAGCATACGGTTTTATAATAGTGAAAAAATATAGTACTATTCAATCTCACAATTTATGACTAAATTAAAAGTCACCACCCCAGTAACAAATTGAGATGATATATGATTACAAACTTAAGTTACCGTGGGTGACATTATGGAATCACGAAATTGTATCTAGTAGGGACGAGTTTTAGTCTCGATTCCGTAACATTATTGTGACTAACCACTTTTTCACATATTTGTAACTTTTTGTAACGGTTTTTTGTTACTTATACATTCATCACAATATTGTGAAAAAAATACATACGATTTTGGGACCAAAAAACTTAGTTACTATCTCGTAAGTAAACAGTCACAATATTGTGACAAAAAATTTTGTCATAAAATTTAGTCACAATGTTCACTTTTTTTTGTAGTGGGAGTGCCAGAAGCTAATACTAATAGACAATTAGTCAGGACAAACCAAGGTGAAGGTTGGCGACGTGTGCAGCGTTTTATGAACGAGTCTGAGGTACAATGCTATGAGATTCTGCGCATGAACCAGAAAACATTTAAGAGTTTGTGTAAGATGCTATCAGAAAAGTATGGGTTAAAGGAGACTCATAATGTCTACGTTGAGGAAAATGTGTTGCAATGTTCTTAGAGACGGTTAGACAAGACGTAACTTTACTGGTTATAGCGGAGCATTATCAGCATTTAACTAACACTGTCAAAAGGAAGCTAGCAGAGGTATTAAGTTCTCTCTTGAAGCTTGCATCAGAAATTGTGAAACTGACTAGGAATGAGTTCACAAATGCTAGGCCTTTTCTAGTAGGGAATCCCAGTATTGATCTTACTTTAGGAACTGCATAGGTGTTTTAGATGGCACTCATATTTCTGTTCATCCACCATTTGGGAATGTTGAGCCATATAGAGGTAGAAAAACTGAAGAAACCATGAATGTGTTAGCTGTCTGCAATTTCAGCATGCGATTCATATACGCTTATGTTGGAGTTCTCGGGAGAGCACATGTCACGAAGGTGATAACATACTGTGCTACTGAATAAGCTTATTTTTCTCACCCACCAGCTGGAAAGTACTACTTGGTCGACTCATTGTACTCAACCAGAGATGGTTACTTAAGTCCTCATCGCAGAACCATATACCATTTGGATCAGTTTAATAGAGGATGTCTACCATCAAACACTAGGGAACTGTTTAACCGCAAGAATTCTGATTTGAGATCAATCATTGAGAGGTTTTTTGGTGTGTGTGGAAAGCTAAATGGAGGATTATGGACAAAAAACATCCCAAGTATGAGCTGAAGAAATGGATAAAGTTTGTGAGCCACAATGGCCCTCCACAACTTCATTCGAGATTCACAGCAGGGAGATATTGACTTTGCTCGGTTCATGGATCTTATTATCAATCACGAGTTTGTTTGCTGAGTTTGAGATCATTTTGCGTTGAGTGCTTAGTTTGCTATGAGTCTGAGATCATGATGTTTATGTTATGTTATTTGCTTTATATGGCAGGTTGTTTCTCTTCTTGAGTTGTCTTGATATTAATGGAGGAAATGAGTGAAGAGGGTGAATCAAGTACTTGTTACGTATAACATTGTTTTTCACCTACTGTGGAAGTTACTTGGATCGCAAGACATCTTTTAAATTTCAGTTTTGTAAATTTGAGTTTCTACTTTGTGTTTCTACTTTTAATTGTTTAGAAGTTTATTCAAATTTGAGTTTCTACTTTGAGCTGTTTGGAAGTTTATTCAAATTTGAGTTTTCACTTTGAGTTTTATTAGATGCTATAAATTTTAATGCAATTTTAAATAAATGAATAAATATATGAAATAAAAAATTATAAATTTATATGAAATAAATTTTATAAACGTCAAAATGATAATTGTAAAAAAAATTAGTGTAAATATATTTTAGACTAAATAATATTAATTAGTATAGTTAAAATTAATATCAAACATATAATTAAATCAAAAAGATATATTTGTAATTTGTTTATCAAACTCATTTGAATGGAAAAAAATGAACATAAAATCCATTAAAATGGTTCATCTAGATGGAAAAACGAACAACTCCTAAATGAATCATTTAGATATGTCACATAGATAGATCAGCTGAATGGAGATTACAAATGGAGAAACGAACAATCCCTTTGTCTTTTGGCAGATGAACCTAAGGTTTGCACTACAAATTCTATTTATAGACCCAATAGCTTGCCATGTATCCACCTTATATGAGTCCTATTCACATAAGAGCACATTGTTCACAACATGAAAGATCCCAGCATCGCAAATTTCTGTTTGATCACTTTGCTTCAGATTTTGGTGAGTTTGATTATGATGAAGATGTCAAGAAGAAAATATGGTTGCAATAGGATGTTAGTAATTTTTTTCCTTTCATAGATTTCCTTCAGCTTGTCTTATTCACCAATGCTCTACTTTAGAGTTTACTGAAGGTTATGGTCTTTCTAGAGGCTAAATCAAAGCATATTGTGAAACGTTAGTCTACTCTTAGCTGAAAGTTAAACCATCTTTATCTAAGTGGTATTCAGCTTTAAGTTTTCCTGATGACCAAGTATTTATGACTTTCTGTGTTTAGGAATCTATGCGCTATGATCAACTTCGAGATTTGGTGGCTAAGAGAAACACTAACTGGAAATATTTTTCATTTTACCTCTTACGTTTTTTTTGTAGGTTTGAGTTTGATATATTTATTGCTTATATTTGTGAACTTAATTTTTCTTTTAGATCTCATTAATAATAATAAAATTATATAAGTACTGTAAAATTATTACTAAATTCCCTGATGAAAATAAATTTGATGTTTTCATAGACGTACATATAATTATTGATTATCTAAAATTGATGAAATTTTCATTTTACTTTTTATATTTTATTTTGTCTAAGTTCAGAGGTACGATTCTATGGAACAGCTTATGTCCAAGTAAAGCCGTAAGAGAAATTATTACTTTTGAATAATTACCATAATACAAAGAAGGAAATCAATTAGAGAAATTATTTATGATAGACCTATTTTTTTGTTGTTACAAATATAGAATTTAAAAATGATCAAAATAGACTTAAATGTTTTATAAAAAATAAGTAAATATACATTTATAGCATTTGGTTTAACTAATCCTAGAATTTTTTTTTTTTTTAGAGTTGAGGAATGGTGTTTTGGGGATAAGATTTCAAATTTTTAAAAATAAACAAAAAACTAAAAATTTTCAAAATTTTGGTAATTTTAGTTTTTAAGGTCTATTTTGTGATAAAAATTTAAAAATGTCTATTTGAAATATTTTCCCAATCAGTTATATGAGTTCCCGCAAAATGTATTTCACGAGGCATAGCACTAAAAGGAAAAAAATCATGTCGCCAAAATAAATGATGATTTAAAGCTAATAAAATCAAATATTAGAAGCATTTTCTATGAATAATCTTAGTCCATTTTCATCATACTCAACCTTTGTCAGCATACAGATGGGATAACTTCTGTTTCTATAGGAAAATAACTAAAGATAAGCCAAAGTTTTTTTTAAAAAAAATAACTAAAGTTCGTCTGTTTTATTTGATATCCGTTTAATTATATTTTTAGCTTAAAATTATAATTCAAAACGCAACGATTATTGTGTACTATGCGGATAAAACATTTTTTCATTATGTCTATCAAACTTAAAATAATATTCTTGACAATGAATATATTTTTGCATTATTTAAATTAGTATCGCTTATAAGGTATAAAAATATAAAATAACAATAAAATTGTAAGAATTAGAAAATAAATGCCTAAGAAACTCCACCTTATTTACTACTCCCTCCGATTCTTAATACATGTTGTTTTAACATTCAGCACATATATTAAAAAGTAATTAATTCCTTACATTTTAAAAAAAACATGATTTGTCAATTATCTAACCACAATTCAACCACTAACAAAATAAATGATAAACTTTGGTCATTCAATATTAGCTATTAATAAATTTTACATAGGAAATTGAAAACGTCATATATTTTGAAAAGTAATTTCCAAACATGTCAAGTATTAAGAAACAGAGGGAATATTATAGTAAGAATAGTATAATATTGTTAAAAATATCTCTATTAATTATAATCATGAATATATTTTATAATGTTAAAACTTATAATTTCAAATAGATATTAAAATAGTAAAAAAGAAAATCTTCTAATTTAAAAACTTATAATTTCTTAAATAAATAATAACAATTAGTTAAATTATGTTCATTCAATACAAAGCATATGAAGATGAAACCAGAACGTTTTTCATTAAACAAATAAAAACACAATACAAACGGCTATTTAAAATAATTAAAAATATATTTTGTACCAAATAAAAAATAAATCAAAATATAAATGTTAGGTATTAAACTAAAAAATATTATATCCTGCGCGAATCGGAGACCAAACCCCTAGGGTAATTTTGATTCCTCAATGTCACTAAATTAATATTACATTACGTTTATACATCTAGTAAAATTTTCTCAAAATAATATATACAACGATAGCATAAATAAGATTTTCTAATATGATATGTACATGATAATACTTTCTGAAATAATAAAATGATTTTAACGACTATTATGGCTTAGAATAATTCACCATGTTATTAAAACCAAATATATAAAATTTGTTATAAATAAGAAAACCACTATGGTTAGTAAAAAATTAAAAACATTATGAATTTTTTTTTAGTTAAATGATTAGGATAAATGAAAACAGTTAGACACACCATATATACATAATTAATATGGTTTGTAAGTCAATCTAAATGACTATTCATATTTTTTGTATATCACTATGTATAAAATACACAAATAACAAAAACTGCTAGCTACTATATTTTAATATTTTATTATTTTATTGTTATCTATATAACATCGGAAAAAGATTTTTAAACACATTATTTTCAAATATGTATAAAATAATTTATCCGTTTGTAAAATTGTTATAATTTTTTAGATATTTGTTGATGAATAAGTAACTTCATTTATTTTGACATTTAAAATTAAGTTAACATTTTTTTTAAATAAGTAATATATACAAGTTTTGTATATCATTATCTATATAATACACAACTAACAAAAATTATTACGTACTAACTATATTTTATTTTTGATTATATATATAAAATACAATGATTTTTTTTTAAATCTCTTTTCGTACAAATTTAATTTAAAATGTAATATAGTTCACCAGTTTTCACGCTAAATATTTATTTTGCTAATGAAAAGTATTAGATATGTTTGTTAGCTAAAATTACATTTATTTTTTAACTTAAAATTAAATTATATTATATATTAGTTGTATACTATTATCAATATAATACATAGTAATAATTACTAACCACTAATTGTATTTTTATTATCTTATTATATAAATTTTAGATTTTCAAAGTTGATAATTAACATGATCGTGACACATGGCAATAATATATTTAAGATTGTGACAAGTGTTAAAATATATAATAATTAATAAGATTGTGACTAGTTTTAAAATATAGAATAATTAATAAGATATATATATATATATAATGAGGTAAAAACAAAAACAAATGATTTAATAGTAATTTTCTTTTTTTAAATCCTAAAAAAATGATTTTGTAAAATATTATTTGATAGTAATTTTTTTTTAATTTTTTATTTTTATAAACCCCAAAACTAATAACATAGAAATAAAAAATTATATATTTGATATTATGACATGTCCTAAATAAGAATTTACCTTTAAATAAAAACTTAACCCAAAGAATTTTAAAAAGTTAGTTTCCTTATTAAAAGTCTTAAAAAATGTAAGAGATAAATACTTCTATATAAATTATTATTGAATAATAGTACTTCTTTTATAAACGTGGTTTAATATAATTATAAAATAAATTTTATTTAAGATAAATTTAATTGCAAAATAAAATATTTACAATTTTTTTATTTCATTAATATTTAATAGTATTTTCTGTTAAAAATATTAGACCAAATATAATATTAAGAAAAAAATACTTATATATTTATTTTAATTGTAGTATTCTTTTTTTACAGAATGTTATTTGCAAGGTTAAATGAAAAGTATTTGGTTAGATCCGATTGCAATAACATAAAGATGGTGTGTTTATAAATGTCCTCCTTCAAGCCACTTCCTCTTTATTTATATGAAGATGTCGGTTAAGTCTTTTCTTTTTCTTTTGCAACCTTGGCTTTCTCAAACCACACATGTGTCTTGTTACTGATTACATGATGAGCCAAATTCATTCACATAAACTACTATTTACACTATAAAAAAACACGAGTTTTGTTATGACGGCTTTTCCTCGTAATTTTCTAGTAAAGGCTCCTTTACTAGGAAATTACGAGGAAAGGCATTTTGTCGTAACACGTTCATTGTAAAGCTTTTTTCCTCCTAATTTCCTCGTAAAATTACGAGGAAACGTTTCCTCATAAAAGCGTGGAGACATATTTCCTCGTAACGTCCTCGGAAGGTTTCCTCGTAAAATGCACGTAAACTCTCCTCGTAAAAGCCTCGAAACATAATCCTCGTAAACCCGTCGTAATAATATATTACGAGGAAATTACTTCGATATGTTTTTTTCGTATTAAAAAATTAATAATTAAAATAAATATAAATAATATATTTTAAGAAAATTAAAAATCCAAATTATAAATAAAGAAAGAAATAAAAAATATATTATAGATAACTAAATATTTTAGTTTTAAATTTATAATACAATAAAAAGAAAAAAAAAACTAAACTACGGATGGTGCTCGTTAAATTGACGAACGAAGTCGTCATCCTGGCTCGCCAACTCCTCCTCGTCCATGTTGGTCGTTGTCGGTTGTGACTGTGACGGTGGAAGCCCTCCGTTTTCCCGTCTGACACGCAACATCTCCGCCAATTTCGGGTTTCCAACCGCCAAAACGTCCAGGATATCGGAGAGAGAACTCACATGAGATTGTGTCGCCTGCAACTCCGAGCGCAGCTGAGTAGTGACATCATGATGTTCCTGAGCATAAGATGATGTCGCTGTGGGGACATCTTTAACGGAACCAATCCCGACGATACGTCCCTTTTTCCTAGGGGCGACCCTTAAATAAAAAGATTAATAATGTTAAAAAATAATAATAATAAAAGTTAATTAGAAAAAAAATTATTTACCTCCTCGTAAATCTTATCCACTTCAGGAGTGGATAATATGACGGGTGTCCCGGACTGCTGAGTCAGTTGGGTCTGGCGGTGGTCAACCCGAGCAACAACCTTGTTATAGATTCGCTCGGATCTACAAAATGTCCAGCCTTGTTCCGGTGGGACCTCTCGTAAAGGACTTTCGGAGATGGAAGAACTCATGTCTCTTTAGCCTAAAAATAATTTTTTAAAATTAATTATTAAATAGGAATATATAAATAGATTAAAAAATATTAATTAGTTATTAATATACTAATTTACCATGTCTAGACGGTTTCCCACGTGAGGTTTTCGACCTTCGGTGTGAAGCATCTTCGTGTTGCCATGCTCATTTTTTGTCATGCGGTTCTCGGAGTTTGTGTTTGACGTTCTGATCGAGTCCGGCAACCCCCAATATCTGATGAGGCCATCCCACACCGCATATGTGAGGCAATCGGGTTTCCCCTCCTCGTAACCACCCACCTGAAAAAATAATAATTTTAAAATGATTTGAAGTCAATGATTTAAAACTATATAAAATTTATAAATCCACACCTGAAAATCGCCCTTCCAGTTGTAGACCATGTCGAGCAATCGCGCTTTGCACTTCGCCTCAAACTCCGTTTTCACCCGCTGAATCCCTATAGACCAACGATATTTTTGCTGTAACAAAAAAATATTAGATTAATTAATTCAATAATATTAAAATTTTAATTAAAAAATAAATTAAGTTTATTAATTAATGACTTACGGCGAACGATTTGAACCACGTCTTTTTGGTGTGGCTGGGCGTCTTTTAAGTGTGGCTGGGCGTCTTTTTCCAGTTTGGAGCTGGATCAGGAAAGTATCCATTGATACAACGCTCTGAACGACACATCCGTCAACATTAAATCTGAAAAAAACAAAATAAAAATATTAATTAAATTTGTTAATTTTTGGTTAATTAATAAATAAATTAAAAAACTTTTTTTAAAAATGAAACATACCAAAATATGTTGCGGTCGTCCCGTCAGAGAGGATCTAACTCAGGTAACACTTCTCTGCCTAGCACTGCCATAATATCCTCGACCGTGTACACCGCAAATGGAGCGTCTGGCGGCACGTCCAAGTCGGGATGAACCCCGGCGGCTGGTGGAGGAGGAGGAGGAGGAGGTGGTGGTGGAGGAGGAGGTGGTGGATCAAACCGGTGAGCCGGAGAAACTCTCTGAGAAAACTGAGAGTCGGGAACAATTTCTTCTGGAATCGAAGAACCGGGAGCTGAAGAAGATGAT
This sequence comes from Eruca vesicaria subsp. sativa, assembly GCA_932364175.1. NCBI lineage: Eukaryota > Viridiplantae > Streptophyta > Magnoliopsida > Brassicales > Brassicaceae > Eruca > Eruca vesicaria. The sequence goes on from CAKOAT010530709.1 coordinate 182,746, forward strand.
GCGCCTATATGAGGACCAGGCGCACGACCGAACATATCTCCGTAATGACTCCCGTAAGGAGGCGGCCTCATCTTCTTACCCTTAAGCTTTCTCTGTCTAGGCATCTAAATTTTAAAAATAAAAATAAAACATTAATATACTAGTATCATTTAAAAAACACTTAATCACCTAATCTAAATTCCCTAAACTAACCACCTAATCTAAATTCCCTAATCTAATCACTTAACTAGAAACTAGAGAGTACCTTGAGAGGAATTTGAGAGAAGATGGCTACAAATGACAGAAATTGGATGGCTCGAGTTTATATAGGGAAGTTTGTTTCCTCATAAGGTCCTTGTAATTTTACGAGGAAATAGCGAGTCCCGCGTTTTTCTTTTCGAGGACTTTACAAGGAAACAGCGAGTCCCACATTTAGGTTTCCTCGTAAAGTCCTAGTAACCATGTTACGTGGACTTTACGAGGAAAAAGCTGTTCGGGTCAAAATCGGTACGACGGAATTAATAGCCAAAACTTTCCGCAAGAATACAAAAAGAACAGTTTTATAAAGCTCGAGAATCGTTTTATAAAACTCAAGAAATCGTTTTATAAAACTCGAGAAATCGTTTTATAAAACTCGAGAATCGCTTTATAAAACTCGAGAATCGTTTTATAAAACTCGAGAATCGCTTTATAAAACTCGAGAAATCGTCTTATAAAGCTCGAGAATCATTTTATAAAACTCGAGAAATCGTTTTATAAAGCTCGAGAATCGTTTTATTAAACTCGAGAAATCGTTTTATAAAGCTTGAGAATCGTTTTATAAAACTCGAGAATCGTTTTATAAAACTCGAGAATCGTTTTATAAAACTCGAGAATCGTTTTATAAAACTCGAGAAAAACCGTTTTATAAAACTCGAAAATCGTTTTATAAAACTCGAGAATCGTTTTATAAAACTCGAGAATCGTTTTATAAAACTCGAGAATCGTCTTATAAAACTCGAGAAACCGTTTTGTAAAACTCGAGAATCGTTTTATAAAACTCGAAGATCGTTTTTATAAAAATCAAAAGTCGTTTTATGAAATCCGAAGATCGTTTTATAAAACTCGAGAATCGTTTTACAAAACCGTAAAAACTGAAAAAAGCCGTAAAACGCGAACTAGTCGCAACTAGTTCGCCCGTCGGCGATCTAAGCCAGACCCGGCTTAGATCGCCGATGGGCGATCTAAGAAACACTCTCTAGATCGCCCATAGGCGATCTAAGCCGGGCCCGGCTTAGATCGCCGATGGGCGATCTAAGGGTCACTCTTTAGATCGCCCATCGGCGTACTAAGCCAGGCCCAGCTTAGTACGCCGATGGGCGAACTAAGCCAGGCCTGGCTTAGTACGCCGATGGGCGAACTAAAAACTTCCCGAACACTCCGCGTCTCGATTTCCCGCATTCCCGATTCGAAACTTACGTCTTTCGACAAGGTCGCGTTCTAAACCACAGTCGAAATATCTCTCGTTCCATCTCGATCCGACTTACCATTCGAGTTTTACGATAAAAACCGTAAAACTTCGTTTTCTCGGAATGAACTCGAGGAAATTTATTAAAACGACGTCAGATCAGGAAATGATCCCGTAAAAAGTCGGAAAAACGGTTTTTATCGCAAAACGTCCCGGAAGGACCTAAAACGCAATAAAAACCCATCTTGCGATTTTTACGGAATCTAACCCGCGGATTTGATGACGTTTTGACGGTTTACTCGCAGAAAGAAAATAAAAGTCAAGTTTAAACATAAAAGGAAGGTTTGAAGAGAAATAGAAGATTTCCGCAGAAGAAAAGGAAGGATCGAGAAGAATGGAAAATTCCCGATTTAAGCCAAATCTGGGCGAAATGGAAAGATCGGATAGCCAAGGCGAGGAGTATATAAAGAGGAGGTCTAGGGCAGAAGCACAGATACGAAATTCAGAGCTCTCACCACCAAAACTAGCATTTAGGAATATTTCCGTTTTTCTGTTAGCGAGCTGCGTCTCAATTAGGGTTTTGTAGTTCTTACGCTTTCGGCGATTCTTTTTGTACCAGTTCAACGCAGATACGGAATAAGAACCTATTTGCTCTCTATTTTCGTTTATTCACATATAAATTCTAAGTATTTTCGTCATCTTATTTTCGTTGTGCGGTTCTCGCAGATAGCCGGTTCCTCTGGAAACTTAGGGTTTTCCCGAAGTTTCCTTATTTACGATTTATTTGACAGTAGGGTGAAATCGACTCCCACAGTTTGGCGCTAGAAGGAGGGGGGGGTCGGATCTATCTTACACCGTAACCGCAAAATGACCAACGAAGAAACGATGACTGGTGACAACCAAACTCGCGACGAACGCGACAACGTTGAAACACAGCTACCAAAAGACGCGCCTGCGGCCAACGCTACAAACGCTAACGCCGAGACCGTCGAAAAGATGCTTTCCGAGTTTAACAAAAAATCGGAAGAGCAGGAAAAGCTCATTGGTTCACTCGCAAAACGGCCCGAAACCCTAACTGCGAGAACCAAAGCAATTCGCCCCCGCGGAACTACCAAAATCCGCGGAAGGAGACTCGATTTCGGCGCTCCTACGGATCGTCCCAGAATCGATCAGGGAAACGTACCGGAAAAGGATTCTGAAAACCCTGACACGACGCTGAACGAATTGGAAAAATCTCCTACTCGCGAACAGGAGACCGAAGGCGACGGCATCGAAAGGGTCAACCTGGAAACGAGCGACCAGGCCGACTCGACAGACGAAGACGCCGACGTTCATCCTAGGAGAAGGAAAACTCGCAGTCCTCAACCGGAGTCATCTCCCGAACGTTCCTTTACTGGAGACGAAGGGGAAACCAACTTCGCGCGATACGCAAAAACCGCCGAGGAGCGATCTCCGGTCACTCGCAGCAAACGCCGACAGGGTCGGAAAACTGCTGGCAATCAGACCGAGATTCGCGACCTCCGCGAATACATTACCAAAACGGCCGCAGCGGTAAAAGCGGTGAAATCCCAGATTCACCACGCGACCAGCGCCGCACCCGAGATCGATCGGCTGCTATACGAATCTCGTAAAACGCCTTTCACGGCTCGCATCACCGAGACCAAACTGCCAGATCCCGGAAAGCTTAAGGTGCCAACTTACGACGGGACGACCGATCCCAAAGCGCACCTGCAAGCATTCCAGATCACCATGGGACGAGCCAAGCTCAAGGACCACGAAAAAGACGCAGGAGCCGCGCTCGAATGGTTCGCCAAACTTAGGCGAAATTCGATCGGAAGTCTCCGTCGACTGGCTTCGGAGTTCTTGAAAATGTACTCGATGTTCATCAACCCGGAGACCTCCGACGCCGATCTCTGGAGCTTGGTGCAGGAGGAAGACGAATCCCTCCGCGATTTCATGAGTAGGTTCAAACTCGTCATGGCTAGGGTTAGCGGGATCAGCGACAAAGCCGCCATCGACGCGTTAAGAAAATCGCTCTGGTATAAATCGGAGTTCCGCAGATGGATAACTCTCGAGAAACCGCGGACGATCCAGGATGCGCTCCATAAGGCCACCGACTTCATAACCATCGAGGAGGAAACTAAAGTCCTGTCCGAGAAGCATAAGCCGACGAAAACATCCGCAAGGGATAACGCGTCCGAGCAGAAGCAGAAAAAGAAAAGTTCTCGTAACGACAAATTCGTCCATCACGAGAAACAGGATCTCTGAGGGGCGCATAACTACACTATCAACTCCGGTTCGGAGCAAGGGCGAACTACGGGAAACACGTGGACGAGAAATTCGAATTACGACGAGAATTCTTTCTGCGACCTCCACCAAACCCATGGTCATTCCACCGTGAACTGCAAAGTTCTCGGCGCCAGATTGGCCGCGAAGCTAGTCGCGGGAGAACTTTCCGAGATATCAAGTGTCAAGGATCTCATCCGCGATTCGGACCGCGTCCCGAAGAATGACAAAAACGCGCAAATCCCGCCTCAGGGAAATCAGTCGGGCGAAAAACGCGGAAGAAAAACAGACGAGAAGGGCAACGACGCTAACCGCCGTAAAATCAACATGATCATCGGCGAATCGCCATACTTTAACGACACCGTCTCATCAATAAAATCCTACCAACGTAAAGCCGAAACCGGCTCGAAATGGAAAGTGCCGATGGACGATTCTCCGACAGGAGTAATCTCCTTCAACGATGCTGAAACCGGCGGAATCGACCAACCGCATGCCGATCCCCTTGTCATCGATTTGGTGATAAGCGATCTAGAGGTTGCGCGAATCCTGGTTGATACCGGAAGCACGGTCAACGTCATCTTCCGCAACACGCTAGCACGGATGGGAATCG
>CAKOAT010530709.1:190018-264239 GCA_932364175.1 Eruca vesicaria subsp. sativa
TCGGCGATCTAAGCCGGGCCCAGCTTAGATCGCCGATGGGCGATCTAAGGGTCACTCTTTAGATCGCCCATCGGCGATCTAAGCCGGACCCGGCTTAGATCGCCGATGGGCGATCTAAGAAACACTCTCTAGATCGCCCATCAGAGATCTAAGCCGGGCCCGGCTTAGATCGCCGATGGGCAATCTAAGGGTCACTCTTTAGATCGCCCATCGGCGATCTAAGCCGGACCCGGCTTAGATCGCCGATGGGTGATCTAAGAAACACTCTCTAGATCGCCGATGGGCGATCTAAGGGTCACTCTTTAGATCGCCCATCGGCGTACTAAGCCAGGCCTGGCTTAGTACGCCGATGGGCGAACTAAAAACTTCCCGAACACTCCACGTCTCGATTTTCCGCATTCCCGATTCGAAACTTACGTCTTTCGACAAGGTCGCGTTCTAAACCACGGTCGAAATATCTCTTGTTCCATCTCGATCCGACTTACCATTCGAGTTTTACGATAAAAACCGTAAAACTTCGTTTTCTCGGAATGAACTCGAGGAAATCGTATAAAACGGCAACGGTTAAACGAAACACCGAACATTGCCTAAACTATACGATTTATTCGAGATTTCTCGTTAAAATCGTAAAAAACGCGCTTTTAATAAAAAACGTCGAGTAAGTCGTGAAAAACGTGTTTTTAATAAAAGAGTCGAGTAAATCGTAAAAATTTGCGATTAACTCGAGAAATTTATTAAAACGACGTCAGATCAGGAAACGATCCCGTAAAAAGTCGGAAAAACGGTTTTTATCGCAAAACGGCCCGGAAGGACCTAAAACGCAATAAAAACCCATCTTGCGATTTTTACGGAATCTAACCCGCGGATTTGATGACGTTTTGACAGTTTACTCGCAGAAAGAAAATAAAAGTCAAGTTTAAACATAAAAGGAAGGTTTGAAGAGAAATAGAAGATTTCCGCAGAAGAAAAGGAAGGATCGAGAAGAATGGAAAATTCCCGATTTAAGCCAAATCTGGGCGAAATGGAAAGATCGGATAGCCAAGGCGAGGAGTATATAAAGAGGAGGTCTAGGGCAGAAGCACAGATACGAAATTCAGAGCTCTCACCACCAAAACTAGCATTTAGGAATATTTCCGTTTTTCTGTTAGCGAGCTGCGTCTCAATTAGGGTTTTCTAGTTCTTACGCTTTCGGCGATTCTTTTTGTACCAGTTTAACGCAGATACGGAATAAGAACCTCTTTGCTCTCTATTTTCGTTTATTCACATATAAATTCTAAGTATTTTCGTCATCTTATTTTCGTTGTGCGGTTCTCGCAGATAGCCGGTTCCTCTGGAAACTTAGGGTTTTCCCGAAGTTTCCTTATTTACGATTTATTTGACAGTAGGGTGAAATCGACTCCCACAAAAGCCTACGTGGACTTTACGAGGAAATAGCGAGTCCCGCGTTTTCTGTTACTAGGGTGTTACGAGGAAAGGGTTTGTAAATCCCTAAACTCGAAACCCCAAACACCAAAACACAACTTCCTTACCAAACTACAAACCTCTTCTACACCTAAACCCCAATTTCAAATTTATTTTGTGATTAAACAAACTTAAAACATACATAATTCAAATTCATTTTTTGATTAAACAAACTTATAAAACATATATAATTCATTCGGATACATTCTCGGAATCTGTAGAAACATCATCATTTTCGTAAAACTCAGCCTCGACACCTTCGTCCGTTGAGTGATCAGGAACATCTTCGTACTCACGATTAGGATGTCATCAATTTCTGCTTCAGGTTCCTCGATTTCATTGGTCTTTTCTTCTTGTAATGGTGGTTCTTCTAGTGACTATTCGTCCTCGAGGTATAACTTTGATAACAGCTAAGCAGTTTATTCCCGAGGTAGTAATCCGAGGGTATGGAATGAAGCAAACTTGATCTGCTTAGGAAGCTAATATGAAAGGCTCGAATTTGTTGTGCCTGCAAAAATAAAGACAACGTAGAAATTAGTACTCAGAACATGTATCTCAAAAAAAGAATTTGTTGTACCTTCGTCTACCATTGACATCAACTACACCGTTCTTGTTAATCCAAACACCTCTGTTGATGATGGGGTCGTACCACTCACACTTGAAGATAACGCATTTCAGACTCATACCTGGGAATTAAACTTCATAAATCTCTTGCAAGATCCCGTAGAAATCTGTTTCGCCTTTCACACATATTCCATAATTACTTGTCGTCCGGTGTCTACCATAGTCATAGGTATGAAAAGTATAGCCTCGGGTGAAATACATCAGTTATGTAGTGATCTTTGCAACTGGACCTTGAAGTAATTCGCGAAACCATGCGGGATATTCAGGATCGTCATAATCAACCTGCAAAAAAGTAATAGAACAAGACGTTAGACTTACTATGTGGTAATGTATGCATACAATTTAAGTTATAATACATGTTTCCTCAACCACTTGATAAAGTGTTGATCGTTCCTTTTTGTCTAACTCAGTTGTTGATATACCAGAGATTGCTTCTTCGACTTGAGTCACAAATTGGCTCTAAAATTATGTTAATATGTTATTTAATCAATTGAATATATATATATATATATATAAGTATGTATGTTTATATGTTTACCTTTCAAAATAAGCAATCAATGGATGCTCGCAATTGAGAAGAATATAAAGGTGTGCACTATGGACATCTTCATCACTCGACCACAAAACCTCTTTCTATTTCCCACCCAATCGCCCAATTTGACAAAAGATGTCTGGAACATCTTCTTCCATATAAGTCGGCACGACACCTCCATCATCATATCTTTTTGGAAATCGTTTCCTTGTATGTACTTTCGGTGCAAAGTAGTACGATGTGAAATGTGATGTTTCTTCCGTCAAACTTCCCGCAACAGTAGAACCTTCAACTTTTGCTAGGTTTTTGGCTTTTCCTTTCAAAGTTTTCATGGCCCTTTCATACTGATACATCCATCCATAATGCACAGGTCCACGAAGTAATGCCTCATACGGGAGGTGGACAACTAGGTGTTCCATGACGTCAAAAAAGTAGGCGGAAATATTTTCTCCAAGTTGCACATTAAGATGGGGATGTTTTAACGAAGTTGTTGGACAACTTCCTCTTTAAGAGTGCGGGTGTTCAGATCCCTAAAAAATAATCCAATTCCTTATATATTACAAAAACAAAAATTAAACACATTAGTATATATATATATATATAAAGAAGTAAATTAATGTTTGCGTCATATTATACTAATTACGTGAGAGTGCTTCATGTACTTTTGCAGTTACTAGCTCCGCAAATACAAATGGAAGTAGTTGCTACATGAAAAGTCATTACATCGAGAAAAGAAAAAGGTAATATTCAATGCATCTAAAGTCATTATAATGTTAATAAAGTAAACATTGAAAATAGTTGTTTGAAAACCCAGTGTGATATTCAATGCATGAAAAGTCATTACATTGAGAAAAGCAAAAGGTAATGTACAGTTGTGATCGCTTTGTTAGTGAAATCAGGCTGATCAAACCCGACACTCTTACTAACCCTAGGCCTTAGAACCCCTTGCCTCTGTTTCCACTTACCACTCGGATCAATGACATGTTTGTTTAAACCCAATTCCAACACACAGAGTTAAGAGGAAACAAAGATTTTGGATCTGTATGCACTCCCGACCGACCCAGCTAAACGAACAACAGACCAATATCATTATAACCTCCACTAGGATTACAAGCTTACGTTACTAAGTATGACAACTGATCTGCTGTTTTCTCCTCTATTTAACAAGATATATTATTCATGTTGTTTACGATGTGGGACAAAGATAATTATTTGTCCCTATGCTTTTAAACAATATAAATTTCACTTCCATATGTTATTTGAGAGACTAACCATTTGGTCCTTCTAATGAACTTATAATTAAAGGGTTTTGTTCAACAACTAACTTGTTACATACATTATCTCAACAAGCACGAAGGATTGAACATATAATATCACCTGAAATTTGCGGATTTTAAAATTCTATGGGCTTCGCTGAAAAGCCTGAGAAGTCGCGTCATAGTAAGTGTTATTAATTTTCACATTCCTAGTGATATTTTCAAATAATTAAAAATTCCTCATAGGAGTGTCATCAATATGATCTTCACAAGCTAGAAAGTAATATTTTCCAATGATTCTTTATGCCTAACGTATGCTGGCTATCGAATTACAACATTACTTCTGTGTCCGGTTCAAAAACCTAACCGGCTAATTTCAACTTCAGTTAAAACAACTAATGGGCCAGGCTGAAAGTTATTAAACTAGGCCCAAAGAAAGCCCACAATACGACAGTCATAACTGCATATAAAGTAAAGCGAGACTAATCAACGTGTCTTCAAACTTTCTCTCCCCCGAGATTTTATTCCTTTTCGACATTAGCGACAAAAATCCCCCTTTTCTAGGTTTTTTTCACGATGCAGCAGCCACCGCAAAACCCCACCGGAGCAGGCCAACAGATCCCATCTGACCAGCAAGCTTATCACCACCAGCAGCAACTCTCGTGGATGATGCAACAACAGAGTCAGCAATGGAACCAGCAGCAGTCAGCGCCGCCGTCACAAGGTCAACAACAGCCCTACGGAGTCGGATCTCAGAATCCAGGATCCGATAACGAGATTCGCTCCCTTTGGATCGGTGGCTTGCTTCCCTGGATGGACGAAAACTACATCATGACCGTCTTCGCTCAAACCGGCGAGGTCATACAAAAAAAAAAGAAGTTTTAGTCTTTGTAGAAGATTGACACGTGTCGAGATGGAAAGTTTGATTCTTTGTTGTTTTTCAGGTTCAATCAGCTAAAGTCATTCGCAATAAGCTAACTGGATTGGGTGAAGGTTACGGATTCGTTGAGTTTGCTAGCCACGTGTCAGCTGATCGTGTTTTGCAGACCTACAACGGTACTCAGATGCCTAACTCTGACCAGATCTTCAAGCTGAACTGGGCTCAGGCCGGGGCTGGTGAGAGACGCCAGCCTGATGGGCCTGAGTATACTATCTTTGTAGGCGACTTGGCTCCTGAGGTTAATGACTTTATGCTCACGGAGACGTTTTCGAGTGTGTATGCGTCTGTTAAGGGGGCGAAGGTTATGATGGACCGGGCTACTGGACGGTCTAAGGGGTATGGTTTTGTTAGGTTTGGGGATGAGAGTGAGCAGATGCGTGCTATGGGGGAGATGAATGGTCAGTATTGCTCGAGTAGGGCTATGCGTATTGGTCCTGCTGCTAACAAGAAGCCTCTTACGATGCAGCAGCCAGGTATGCCTCTATTGTGTTGAGTATGTTGGTGGCTTGAGTAGTTTTTTTTTTTTCTTTGTTGATTGCCTTCTATTTGTGGATGTGTTTTCTGTTTGCTAAAGCTTGTTCTCTTATTCGGTGCCCTGATATTAAGAGTATGTGTCTGCTCTTTGTTTTCTTTCGGTTTGCACATAAAATGAATACCTGAAAGCATATTAAGATCAACTCATGTTGTCTTAAAGCAGGAGAACAAGTGGCTCTCTTTGGGGGAGCCTGGAACTGACTTCAGCTGAAAATGATCCCACCTTATTGCGTGGCTTCATTTAGGTCAGTTGGTTATGTTTTCAGAAGATTTTATATACTAAGTGGCTTCGTCAGCCTACAGTTTCTTGCTTATCAACTTAAAGCTTTTGATTTTGAGCCTTTTTACCTTCAAGTTATATTTCCATTGCTCATTACTTTCCCTTTCTTGATTTCGAGCCTTTTTTATCTTCAAGTTATATTTCATGTCTAAGGTAGGCAGCGTTTTTTGGCAGAATGCATTTTATTTTCTAACTATATTGTACTCTTAAAGCTTGCCATAGTTTGATATCTGTTCTCATCAATATCTGTGTCAATGATATTTGAGCTGGTTTCTCTGAGTGTTGATGTGTGAATGTTATTTGCATGCGTTATTTAAGTTAATATCTTGTGCTTCAGTTTAGTCTCCGTATAGTTGTTTACCTTGTTGAGTGGGGTTTTATGCAATATAATAGTGTCTTTAGCCTTCTCCTATTTGTTATATGCAGGCATGTATCAGGACACCCAAGGAGGAGGAAATCCTGGAGAAAGCGATCCAAGTAACACAACTGTGAGTTGTTATAGTTTGCTATAGTTTCCTCAAAATATTTGGTTTTCTTTTGCTTGAATAAAAGCCTGATGCGTATTTTGTACGACGTTCAGATATTTGTTGGAGCTCTGGATGCTAGCGTTACAGACGATGAATTGAGGTCAACTTTTGGTCAATTTGGAGAACTGGTTCACGTGAAAATACCTCCAGGGAAGCGTTGTGGATTCGTTCAGTTTGCCACCAGGTATAACAGTCATATGTGCCTTTGGCCACGAAGACAAAACCCTCTTCGTTCGTGTGTTACACACTTCCTTATTGTCTTTGTTATGCTTCAGGGCGTCTGCGGAGCATGCACTTTCAAATCTGAATGGAACTCAATTAGGTGGACAAAACATCCGTCTTTCGTGGGGACGTAGTCCGAACAACCAGGTTTGTTTTTCACCTTAATAACTTGAGAGTGATATCTTTTATAGATTTAATAGCAAAAACATTACAGGCACAACCTCAGCAAGGTCAATGGAATGGTGGTAGTGGGTACTATGGATACCCTCCACAGCCACAGGGCTATGAGCCATACGGTCATGCAGCTCCTCGTCCTCAGGATCCTAGTGCGTACTATGGTGGCGGTTACGGTGGCTATGGCAACTATCAGCAGCAACGGCAGGTAACGCAATTGCACTAACAAATAATAATTCTTTCTTTAAGATTTACCAAATGTGAAGTTGTAAATACGTTATTCTTACTATTGCAGTAAAAAATCAACAGCAGCAGCTTCTTCTACCAAAGTCTTGGACGGACAAAATATATCAGTCATCAGTCATCGTTGACGTTGAGTCTTCATAGGAAAATTAGTTTTTTAAGAGTGTTTTTGTCTTTTACATTGACGTGAGTTTGGTTTTGCTATTGGGTTAATGTTATGTTTTTTAAACAAAAGAAAATTTAATAATGTGGAATTTGCTATGGACACATCGGTTATTGAATGTTTAAACTCTGTTTCTGAAAATTTTGCCAAAACTAATAATTAGATGTAACCTTAAATTATGACCAACAAGATATTCCATGCCAAAGGAGGAAAATATTTAGTTAACGATGTTTCTCCCGGATTAAAAGTTTCAACAGCAACTCATGGTGGGACAACACAAAATTTATGATATTTTTTTTTTTTTTTTTGGTCAAAACAAAATCTATGATATCTATTCAGTATCTATTCTGAGTATAACCAAACTCGTTCGAAGCCGACAAAAAGAATCTAATGTTTAAGTCAATCCTAATAAAAATCTATTCTCATATCATTTTCCAGTTACAAATTTGTAAAAGATAAGAAGAATAAAAAGAAAGACATTGAAATAATTGAACTTTTAATGATCAATCTACTCAATACTTTTAGCAAAATTTTTGAAATATCTGATCAATCATCACCAATTCAAGTAGATCCTCAGTCTTTGACTGCAAAACTCATCATCAAAATTGATCACCTCTCAATACAAGTTCAAGTGATTATAAAACTGATTCAAATGAAGAATTTCTATCACGATAATTTATAATTGGAGAAAAATCACACTTCAAAACAAGAACCAAATATCAGTGAAGTTTATTCAAACAAAGAAGATATAAATTTCGTATCATCTAAACCATAAATACCAATCATATGGTCTTCACATTCGATGATCTTTCGACAAATGGAATGATCATCGAGAAGAATTCCATGCATGGATGAGCTATGAAGCCCTTACATCCCCTCTGCATTTGGTGATCTAACAATTCACTACACGACTATCTAGCACACTTAAGAAATGGTGAAATTCACTCGATGAGTACAAACAACAAGTCTATCAAACAACAATACCGCTGCTTCTTGGAAAAATTCACAGAGAATTCATCAGTACACCTACGCACCAAAAAAGAACAACTACAAAAAATATTCTTCTCAGCAAAATATTGTTCGTTAAGGAAAATTATTTTGCAAAACTCTTCGAAAGACATACAAGAAAATACTACGCTCTTAACGGCCTTAACAATCCAAGCATAAAGCATGTCTATCTCTTCTCCATTGATGACTACCTTAGTCAATAAAGACTAAGTTGTGTATCAGAGATCAAAGACAAACAGTCGAAGAAGTCTCAATCGACCAGATCCAACAATAGGTTTTCATAACACTCGACAAACTCTGTAAACAAAAAGAGTTATGGATGGAATTTATGGATATATCAAAGCAACTATCCAAAATATGTGCCAGACCATATCTATCAGTGTTCGAAGTCCAAGAAATCTTGCTCGTGTGATACACATGAAAAACGGCTAAAATTCAAAAAACGATTCTCTAAGCACTCCCCAAATTTAGGTATAAGTATTCTTTCGAAAGAAACAAAGCGTCAAGATGTTTCCTATGTCGAAAAGAATGATATTTTGCGGAGAATTGTTCGAACAAACCACGAAGAAACAACAGTACCTAATCAATTCGATATCGGAGATCACACCAGGTATTGATCTCGTCGGTCATGACTTGGAGTCCATTTTAACTTATGTCAATGACAATAATGATGCAATATTTGGTTACACAGAAGAGAAATACTCTTCCGAATCTTCTCCCGATGAAGATGAAGATGAAAACTGATGTTTCAAGATCACAAAGATGCCACAACAAGAAGAATTACAAACTCCACATTTACCAGTGACGATCTTTGACCCAGCATATCATGAAGAGTCAATTCACGTCATTGCGTTCATAGATACCAGAGCCCATACAACAATAGTGAATCCCAAGATTCTTTCACCATCAATGTGGTTGCCTCATCAACAAGAGTTTCGTATTTCAAATTCTGGATCGTTGACCATCAATCTCAAGTTAAAACCAATAACAATCGAATTCTTTCCTTGATGTCACATCACTACTAAAGTATTAGGCTCTACATCACTAAAAAGATCACATATTGAGATGAAATTCATATCACGCTTTTAAGAAAGCTTTCGATATCTCAATCAAACCGGGAAAAATAAAATGGAAGTATTTTCAAAACTTTCACGTCAATCCCCGACTATTTGCAATTGAAGAACTAGCCTCTCACGAGTTCACAAAGATCAAAGATGAAATAACAATGAAATCATGTGCAATACAAAAATGTTACAGCTCTGTTCTAGTTAAACCCAGAGTTCTTATCTCATTACCATTAAAAAAATCCCGTTAATACTACACTAACAAATGTGAGCCACGTAGGAATACCATCCACTTTACTAGAAAAGAAAATTGAAGAATGCGACCAGATAATAGAACAAATAATAGTCTCGATAACCAATTTTCTATGTGTATATAACTGTTGATCTTCCGAGATTAACAAACCTGCCGAACAATCAAAAGGAAAACTGAAAATTATTCCAATCTGCTAACTCTTTTTGTTTAAAAAAAAACAATCTGCTCACTCTTTTATAAACTTTTTCTAGTTCAACAGAAAAGTTAATATATAAATAATTGTTTCTAACACGATTTGATTGAACGAAAAGACAAAACTTGTCGGAAATTATCACATTGGTTCAGAAAATGAACGCTTCCTTGGGCGAATCAGCGAATGAGGGAGCTTAGACAGAGAAAACGTTTCCTATATGAGATTTTCATGACTGCGTTATCAATTTGAGAGCCATTTCTTCAAGCTCAGCTATTGAGATAGAATCTGTGTTGATTTTCCCTCCTTCCTTTTCTTCATCTCCATTACCATTATCATCAAAGTGCATCTTCTTCGCTCTCTTGTGTTTTCTTCCTCTTTCTTCTTCTGATGATGCAGAGCCTTCATCACCTTCTTCTTCTTCCTCCTCCTCCATGTCTCCTTGCTTCCTCTTAATCTTTGCTTTCATTCTCTTCTCCCTCTTCTTTTCCCTCTCCACTTTCTTGTCCACGTTATCCACTTTTATTAGTTGCTCTCTCACTTTCTTCAAGTAATCCTTCTTTGCCTCTGCAAATAATCAAAAACCAATTCCACATACGTTGTAAATAACTGTATCATTACACTATTTTGTGCGAACAAAACGATAGGGATTTAATAATAACTCAAGCTTCATGTTACCTTCATCAAGGGCTACTTCAGTCTCAGTTGAGGCAGCTACTATTGCTAAGGGAGCCACGGGATTACCTTCCTCATCAAACTTAACCCTGGACCCACTTGGTCTGTGCAGGCTGATCTTCAGCTTCTTGTTTTTCAAAACCCGAGTTCCTGGCCTGAAAACTCAACAGGGAATTTATATTCACAAACTGGATTTAAACGAATACAGAAAAAAATAGTATATGGTATGGAAAAACCCATACATGGGAACTTGTTCGTCCTTGTTTGATTTTTCTCCTCCTTTGCCCTCTACATTTGGCCTGAGAGCAAAATCCTCTTCCTCTAAATCATCACCTAGAAGATCTTTCTTCACAACCCGACGAGGTGCTACATCATCCTCATCATCATCATTCTCAGGCTCAAGTGCGATTGAGCTTTTAGAGACTCCTTTCTTCTTGGTTTGAAGGTTTGCGAATCGGATTCTAGGAGTAAACGGAAGACCAAGTGAAGCAGAGAAGTCCTCAATGGACAGCTTCGTCACGTCGAAAATCTCCTTATCTCTTCTTTTGTGAATGGACCTCAGATATGTGATGAAGGCTCTCTGAGCAACAGCTTGAAGATCTGGAAAATTGACTAACAAAGAAGCCAATTGTCTAGAAACCTCCTGCAACTTGTCACTGTTTGCCTGTGTTGAACATATAATCTTTCAAGTCAAATACGTTAAAACGTTTTCTACCACAGACGGTAGAGAGTTGAGAAAACATGAGGACGGGATCTATTACTACCTTGGTGACTTTTACAGGAATTTTAGCATTGTGTAATCTCTCAACCATTTTTTCCTCAGAAGGTGTCAGAAAGAGGAGCGCCTTCCCTTCAGCTCCGTTACGAGCTGTACGCCCAACTCGGTGAATATAAGTATCTACATCTTCAGGACAATCCACCTATCACATTAAGAGGATGATATCACCACTTCAGACTCCCCCCAAAAATGATCAAATAGGTTTGCAATTCTGCATGTTTACCTGAACAACCCAGTGGACAACACTCTTAAAATCAAGACCTCTAGCAAGAACATCGGTACAGAAGAGAACTGATTGTCTCTCAATGAACTGAGAGCACACTCCCATCCTCTTTTCCTGACTCATTTTTCCGTGAAGGCTCTTCAAAGGTATTCCAGGCCGGAGCTTGTTAAACGCTTCATGAACAAATTTGACCTGTCAAAATAGTGGCATCTTCATCAATCTCAAGATACGAGAAATGTAGCAGCATAAAAGTGAACAAAACCATCTTCATTATGTAACCTGCTTTATGGTGGAAAGAAAAACGAGAATCCTGTAGTTAAGATGAGATTTGATGAAGCTCCATAACACGTCCAACTTCTTTTCAACTGGGACAATCATTACAGTCTGCTTTAAGGTAGTTGGGGTAGCTGTAACAGACTCTGCATGTACACTGATGTACTCAGGATCTCTCAAACTGAGCCTTGCTAGATCCTTAACTTTCTTTGTTTGAGTCGCAGAGAAAAGCAAAGTTTGCCTGCGCTTAGGCAACTGCGAGATGATAGGATCCAACTGCCCTTTGAATGCAGAATCAAGAACACGATCTGCCTCATCTAAAATCAAAATCTGCAGCCAAAAGAAAACATCTATTACACAGATTCTAAAACCATAAAAGACTAAAGAAATCTACCAGATACAGACAAAGGAATGCACATCTACTCGTTCTACAATAGCCTTATACCAACCATCCTAACCTAATGTAAATGCACATCATCTGTTATAACCTATTCTATTCCAAAAAAAAAAAAAAAAGATAATGAACTTAACAACCTAAAATGCCCAAATATTATCTCCTTCAAAGATAAATACAAAGCTCAATACCTTGAGACTGGAACACTCAAAGTTCGGAGTCTCATCCATATGCTGTAAAAGCCTGCCGGGAGCACAAACCAAAATATTCATCTCATTAACCCTCTCCTTCTCAACATCAACACAATCACGACCACCAATCAAAAGCCCAGCACTAAACTTATGAAACTTCCCAACTGTATTCAACACATCAAAAGTCTGATCAGCTAATTCCCTCGTAGGAGATATAATAATACACCCAACTCCATCTTCAGGACCCCATCTCTCCTTATGCAGCTTCTCCAGCACCTAAATATCACAACAACAACAACAGAAGATAGGCAATTTATTAAAGATTTCAAATCAAATTTCCTTTTTTTACAAATTTGGAGGGTTTAAAAATTTTAACTTGGCTAGGACCTCCCCTAACATAAACAAAAAAAAGGAAGAAACTTTACTGAAACCCTCACCGGAATAACAAAGGCGAGAGTTTTGCCGGAGCCAGTCTTGGCCGCGCCGAGGATATCTCTTCCGCATAAAGCGTGAGGCAAAACAGCTGTCTGGATATCGTGCATATCGACGAACTTACCCGCTTTCAACCCTCTTTTCGTTAGGTCCGATATGGGTAACTGATCGAACCTCCTGACGCCGGCGTAACGCGAGAATTCTCCGTCTTCGAGCTTTCCGATTTTGGCGTCTTTCGGGAGAGGCCCGAGAGCGAGCGGGTTGGATCCTGAGTCGGGTTTCTGAGATTCGATCCATTGCTCTAGGAGTTCGATTTCTTCGCGTTCGTTGATACGCATCTGCTTCTTCATTCCTCTCGTCTTCTTGGGTCTTCCCATCTTGGCGGTAAACACGAGAGATAGAGAGAGAGAGAAGCTTTTTTTTTTTTTTTTTGAGAGGGTTTGGATTTGCAGTGAAGCTGAGAAAAATTAGGGTTTTAGGTATTTGAGAGAGAGAGAGAGGCAGCCAACAGGCTTTGAAGGGTTTAAGTAGAATGATTCAAACTTTACAAAAACTTGTTGTTGATCAACCTAAACTTATGTAGGCCCAATAAAACCCAATTGATAGGCATTTTTCTTTTCTTTTCTTTTCTTTTCTTTTCTTTTTTGTAGATAATAATCTTTTTTTTTTGAATGAATGGATCATTACAATTATATTCGGGTGACTTTTGAGTAATATATATATAAACATGTTTAAAAGATTGCAAAATTATATTTATAGATATTTAGTTATTTATATTTTTAATTAATATTTTATGCTCAAAATCGTATTTCATATAATTGATTGTCGCTTGAATATATATTATTTGAATATTTGTGAGTTCCATTCTAGTCCGGATTCTATTAATTGGATATCGAGTAAAAATACAAGAAAAGAAGCTTGGCCTCCATGTTATTGTTATTCAAAAAAAGCAGTAGAGAGAGAAAAGCAGAGAGAAGTTAGATCTACTTAGGATTCCGGCGTTTGGCCGGCGCGTGAGCGTCCGTGCTAGCGCCAGAGCCCTTTCCTGTCAGTCATAGTGGTTCCTTCTTTGCTCTTCCTTGCCGTCCTGCCAACGAACGCCTTGTCCGAGCTCTGTTACTGCTTCCTTACCTAACGGTGGTTCGGTTGTGGAGTAACGACGCTTTCGTCTGAAGGTTCCCGGTGGAGAGGGAGCGGTTTGTTTGGTTAGCTGTTATTTTTCCGGGAGGTGGAGGCTTGCGCAGATCCACCAACGCCGGCTTTAGTTTCCGGGAAGGGAGTCTCCTTCAGACTTGCCGTCGCCGACTTTTGGTTACGGAGAACGGAGGCTAGCAAAGCTCCGCGTTGCCGGTTAGGGACCCAGATTCCATTGGGTAGAGGTTACTTTTCTTTCGATTTGTGTCAAGTTTGGTATGGTTGTTGTGAAGGGTGGGTTTGGTCACTGCGGATGAGATCTCGGTAGAAGATGAGGTTCTCCGGCGAGGTGATGACTTTTTAAGATAAAAGGTGATGGTTCGAACCGTGTGTCTAGGGTGTGAAGTGGTTCATAGTCGGAGGAGATCTCGAAGCTCGATGGAACTCTCCGATGTGATGACATTGCGATGTAGAACGGCTTTGGGTTCGTTGGAGGCTTGTAGGTTATGGAGTTCCGACGAATGTGGTTTCGATGGTGATGCGACGGCGGCGTAGAGGCGGAGGTGGTCAAGTTGAGGCGGTGTGGACGCGTGCCGCGTAAATGGAGCAGATCTCTCCACGTGTCGCACCAGCCTCCTTGACTCGCTACTCTGTCATGCGGCTTCTGAGTTTGGGCCGAGGGCCCGTTTAGCCTTTCATGTTAGTCTGTTTGTCTTTTGGGCTTGCTTGGTCAGTTAAAATGCTGTAGTAGTTGATGTGGGCTTCGGCCATTTATGTTTTGCCCGGTTCTTGTTGGGTCTTTTGTAGTGTGTTGCTGTAGTTGGGCTTCGGCCTCTTGGACTTGGTCCGTTTATCTATAAAACAAAAACTTGACGGAAAAAAAAGAAGAAGCTTGGCCTCCACACACACGCACTACTTGCCATGCTACATATATTCTTATGTTTCCCATCACAATTCAACTGATGCAGCTACACCTTCCCAACCAACCATTTCAAGCCAGTGGACACTATCGTTGTGTAGTTTTGCACACCGATATTCCGGTTATGCAGTCGCCTTTTCCCAATAACCCACCCCCACATGCCAATTATTGTTCCTAATGGTTTCCTTGGCACAAAAAGGTTCCTCTTATAAAAGAGATATCTTGTTTTTATTCAGTTACCTTGTTCCCTGGCTATTCTAACAGTTCTTATCCATAAATAGAAATTAAGAATTCGACTTTGGTTTATAGATATCCAACTCATCTTATTGATTTCCAACTGTTATCGAAAGAAAAAGTAGTTGTGAGCATCTATATAACGAATCATCATCATAAACTTTTCTGACATCTTTAAGCTAGACAGTAGTTAAATTCTGTTTTCCTATCTCTGATTACAATGAGACTGAATCAGACTTTTAAAACTCTCAACGATTTGAAGCAAGAATCTCCAGAGAATAGTCACTGTCCTTGAGAAAAATGGGTCTCCCTCACATTCTCCTGCACCGCCTAAGACAAATCAAACCATGAACTCTGTAAACTTTGGATAAAAACATAGATAAGGTTTAGTTTGTTTTTGTCACCTGAAGAAGTTCTGTCATCTTGCCACGTCCATAACTCGGCATTGGTTTTGGGACATGTACTGGATGGACCGGGTGTATCGCCTGCAACGGCTCAATAGACAGAGCCTGCTCCTCTGACTCAGCTTCAGTGAACTGTGGCGTAGTGTTATGAACTTGACCTTCCTTCATCACTTGTGTAAGCAGCGTCTCAAACGGCTTGCCGTTACTACCTCCTCCACTCACTTGAGACTCGGTCTGCATATGTCCCTGGTGGACCGGGACATTCTCAGGAACCAAAGAATGGTTTGGCATTGGTGGATTGGCGGGGAGAATGGGGACAGGAGCCAATGCTCCACGCTTCTCACGGAACCTAGATTTACGACCTCGTTTAGCTGGTAATCCATGTTGTTGATGCATCGCCACGTCGCTGTTTCTTGTTATCATGGGAACATGAGGAGCAATATCGTTATCAACCGATACAGGCTCGCAGCGACCAGGCCTGAACACCACACCTCTAAGCGTGGTATCAGAGTTACCAAGCTTAACCGAAAGCAAGAAGCCGGCTTCAAAGGTTGCCTCGATGACGCCAGTAACGTGTTGTCCAACCATAGCTTCATTGTCGTCTTCGATGTGGCGAGGAGGCTGCTCGGTGGGGTCTAGCTTGAGGTGCTTTCTGGGTCGACCAGGTTTCCGTTTGGCAACGAATTCACCAGGGATGGTGTGGTTGTTCTCCTCATGGCTTTCTTTCTCCATTTTGATATAAATGTTAAAGTCTAGCTGAAACAGTGAAGATGCAAATGCAAGGTGAGAATCATCAATACACATAAAGTAGAAAGCTGAGCTATATTACAAATACATTAAATCAGAATCAGTAATGTTGTAAAACCAAAATGCTGTCTCATGTTGTGAAGTAGCAAACACTAAACTTTTTTTTTAGATCTATAAACAGATGAGAGATTCAGTAGTAATCGAACATGCAAACCATGTTTAACCCCTAAATCAGGAGTCCTAATTAAAAAATTACCTCAAAATCAGACACACTAATCAAACACACAAAATTAGCATTTTTTTTTCGCAATACCCCTAGAATCGAATCCAAAGATAATTTGTCTATCGGATTTTAAAATAAAACGAGTGGAGAGAGCGAGACACATCGAAAAGTTTTATTACCAACAAAAAGAAAAACAGAACTATGTACAAATCACACAGATAAGACAAAGGAAAAAAAAGGAGGAACAGACCTGAAATTTTTCGCCTCCGTTTCCTCAGCTTTCTCCCTGTGGAAGCATTAACAATGAGTCAAAAAGGGTTAATTGAAAGAAACATTTGAGAGTAAAAAGAGGGGCCTCAGATTTTCATTACAGAAATGATTTTGTGGATTTGGTGTAAACCCTTCCTTGTCTGCTGAAAATAAAAACTAATGGTTTGTTTTTGTTTGGGCTTTTCAGATAATATCTTTGTTTTGCTTAGATATTATTTTGCTTTTTGTCTTTGTTCTTTACAAAATTACACTTCTTTTGGGAGATCACATGTAAGACACGTGTTACCGAAAGATTGAAACATTTGGGTCCTTAATTAAGAAACTAGGAGTCTAATGGGCTAGGTGAAACTCCGTTCAAGTTCCGTTTCCTATTTTAGAAACGTTTCAGAATCAGAATCTCTTGGAAACTTGAGAAAACTCTTTAGAAACACGTTTTTTGAAAACTTCATTTTGAAAATACATGGAAACTTATGTTTCTGATTTGAAAATTCGTGATTCTAATTTAAAAATTCGCGATTTTAATTAGAAACACAAAAATAACTATTTGACATTTGATGTTAGTGATTAAATGTTTGTTATTTTATATTTTAATATTATGTTTTGATATTTGTTATCATTTTAGTATAATGATTTGATTTGGAATGAAGTCGCTCCATAGTTTTGTTGAATGATAACATGTCTTACTTTTCTAGTTATTGATTATAATTTTAATAAAATGTACAAAAAAATACTTATCCGATATACCCAGAACCGAAGGGTTCCTATCCGGAACCGAACCAAATATCCGAATGCCCAGGCTAGCTCCTATGATGGTCACCAGTTAGACCCTAGGTGTTTTTCTGCACCATGTGCAGGAAAATGTTTTTTAAGCTTAAATTATATTTAATAATAAATTTTACTATATTGTAGGTTTTATTATTTTCTTACCAATATTTAAATATAAATTTGATTTAATTAAAATTTAAATTAAGATAAAATATTTTTAACTTAAAATTATATTTACGAATATATATATCTATATATTTAAAATTATAATCAAAACGCTGCATTGTTATAATTTTCAGTGTGGAACTTTTACTATTTTTAGCAATTTATGGTCATTTAAAAAAATCAAAATATAAGATATAAGAGAAAAATTAATTTTTATTATATATTTAATTTTATTGTTTAATTTATTTTAATAATGTAAAATTAAACAAAAAGAGAGAGGACACAAAAATATTATTCATAATCATTAATTGCATATATATTTTAATCATATTAGGTAATCCCGTAGATTTTATTTAAGGAAAGAAAATATATTGTTTTGTACAGTACTAATTATTTCAATAGTTAGTTTAATAAAAAATATAATATATATTTATATGGACCAACTATAATATATATTGTTTACAATATAGTTTATATAATGAATAAAATTCATTATTTTTAAATAAAATTTACATTTTTAAATATAATTTCTATAATGAATAAAATTCATTATTTTAATAAAAATATATATTATTAATATTATATATATTACTAATATTATATATATATTATATATATATATATATATTATTTTAAAAGTAATATATAATTTTAAAAACTATTATGAAAATTTTAAAATTGTATATTGCTAATGCTGTGCCAATCACTTTATTAAAAACTTTAATGAAAGCATATAGCTTCTGCAGCATATTGCTTCTGCAGCATACTGCTACTGCTTTATCATTTGTTGTACCAATCGAGGCCTAAGAATTGTTCTGGTGATAACACGTGACTACAAAAACATATTGTAATGTTCATGATTAATGTATAGGGGATATACATATATATCTTCCGATCAGAACTCTATAATTTTCCTATCTCCTTCATACATGGCAAGTCTTTGATGTTATGGCTTCCGTGGAGACTGAATCTTCTTTCATACCAATAACCACCAAAAGCCACGAACATCTAAAATTCTTTGGCTGATTGTCTACAGTGTATCTTTCTAAACCTCTTATCTTCGGATAGAGTGTTCCATCCTTTGCAATTGAATTTTACTGCTTTTAGAGAAGTTATCGGGACCTTAGAGAGTATCTCCTCTACCAAGTCCAATGAAAGATCAGTGATCATCGTCAATGTTTTCATCTAGAAATTAATTAGGGTTTTCAAAAAAAGGGTTATCCCTTTCTAGAAAATAAAGAGTTATTACCGATTAGTACCTATTTTCTTTTTTAAATAATTTAATCAGTTTAGTTATTTTTATTAAAATATTACAAAGAGAAAAATACATTGTTTCTATTTTTGCCTTTTACATATATACTAAAAGGAAAGTCAATTTTATTATTCCCAAAAAGAGCAACCAAGTCAAAATTCTAATTAATTTGAGACTTTCTTTGTTTTATTTAAATTAAAAAATCTTTTTGTTAATTTAAATGATGAAGATGAATAGATAAATTAAAATAATGTTTAAATATTTAACTAGCAAATTATATTTGGATTAGTGTTACTTTATTTAGTTTATTTTTATTAATTTGAGATACATATATATTATTATTTTAATTGTGATATATGAAATATTAAAATATGTAATAGTTTACCATAAATAAAGATTTATATGGAAAATGATATTATTGATGATATATAAGTTATTTTTATTATCTTATTTAAAATCTATGCAAAAAGATTAAATTTTTATAAGGAAATTTTACATCTCCCAATAAAAGATGATGTCATGTCACCTTTTAAGTGTCATGTCATTTTTTCCAACGAGAATGACTGTAGAGATGAAATAATAAAAACGTTTAATAGCGTTTTGTAGTACTTAGGGATTGAATCACGCGGAGTTAGGGAACCAATTAAATCTAATCAGTTATTAATAATCTAGGTAAATATAATAAAAGTAGTAAATAATAATAAGCAAGCAATAAAATAGTAAACAAGATGAACAAGGAAATCGTTCAGCTTGGCAAGAAATTGTTTGTTGAAAGGATGGTTGCTGCATCTAGGGTTTCTATTCAGGTATTCGGATTATAATCCTATAGGAGCTATTCAGTTGCTTGCAAGATACTATAAAGCATTAACTATTCTTGTTGAACAATTTACTTAAACTAACGTTCAAATAAATAAGTCTAATGACCAGATGGCTGCAATTGACAGTGTCGATCGATTATCTATGGGACAATCGACCGATACACTAAAATCATCATCGACCAATTTCTGATAGGAAGATCGATCAATGACTCCAGTCAAGCAATGCACACGAGTTATAAACCCACTAAAGATTTCTAAATCAAATCATGTCAATTATATTTCTAACAAATCTTAGCTTAATAGAGATGTGTTCAGGATATTTAGAGTTACTTAAATTTCTCTAATCCAACCTAAGTAATCCAGGATTCAATGTTTCTGGTTAACTACTCTAGAACCATTAGCAATTAAAACATCTTATCAATGAGTATCACAACTAGAAATCCTATAGTTGGGGCTAATCCCTTCTAACCTATTTAAACCCTAAACCTAACAAGTGGATCTACTCTAGCATGAAGTTTGTCATAAAAATCATGAATAGAATAGATGAATAATATAGAATATATAAAATATGAAAAGCAATAAAGAACCAAAGGAGTTCCAGGAGAACTCTGAAGGAGTTCCTCCCTTCTCTTCTAGAACTAAGAACAATGAAAACTAAGCTCAGGTAATCTCCTCCGTCAACAATGGCTTACAAATAACATAAATAGGGTTTTTGGTCGTCCAAGGGCATTCTGATAATTTGTGGTAAATCATGGGCTCAAGTCGGTCTTGAAATATACTCGGCCCGCATTCTGGGATCTCCATCAATCGACACAAGTGGTGTTGAATCGATCGATTCTTCTTTATCTTCTCGACAGTTTCCTCTCGCGAGGTAGACTAACCGCTCTTCAAGAAAACGGGTATAACGTCTGCTACAGGATGCTGATTGACCTCAAAGCGGTGGCATTGGAAAGCTAACTCAAAGCTATATCTTGTGGCAAAAGATGGGCGAAATTTAACGGTGGGAAGGTCTCTATCCATAGCTAAATATCTGATGTGTCAGTGCAGTTTTGCACTCAAAGGGCTCCAAAAGATACCAAATCACCATATTTCTTTAGAACGTACATGAACCTATAAATACTCTAAAAATATTCCAAAACATAATAAATATATTTTAAAACACTCATATACCATGGCTAATAATGGGTAAAATCTATGGTATATCAAACACTGTCGACCTAGCTTAATCATTCTGATTAGATCTATTGCATACCCTAGCTCGTTGTGGATTCAATCGCTAAGTACTACAATTGAACCTCTTATTTGAAAGAATAATTTACTTGCTTTCTAAGATTTTTTTGTTGTTTTGTTTTTTCAGGTGCATGTCCAGCAGTACCAGAAGAAATAAAGAAAAATCAATGCTATTCTCAGAAGATCTTGCTAGCTTGGAATATTCAATCCGCAAAGAAAGACGCTCCACATCGCTCGATAGTAACACTCGTTCATCGACCGATTTTTGCACCAGACCGTCGACAAAAACTACTCTACCATTGACATATACTCTTCCTCCGACATCGATCGACACATCCATCCGGACATCGATCGATACTCAACCGAGAGACATGGTTGCTACACTGATTCTCATACAGGACGAGAATGGGAACCTGCATGACCGGGAAGGTCATTTGCGTAATGCAGTAGGTCAAAGGATAGATGCTCAAGGGACTATAATCCCTGAACCTGACACTGAGACTGCAGGAGCTGTATAACCTGCAAATGAGGCTGCTCAACCTAGAACATTGGCTGATTACAACCGTCCAGATCAATACTAGTCCAACAAATCAGCTATATGCCCTCCAACTATTCAGAGAAATGATTTCGAGCTCAAGTCCCAGTACTACACACTCGTGGGACATTCGTTTTGGGAATGGATCAAATCCAGTGGGACGAGCATGATGGTTTAAAGTCACGTGTTGATTATTCTGATCCTATTCAAGGAGAACTTGCATTTACTCCGAGTAACGGGTATATTCATTTGCCCGGTATTGTTGCTGCAGTACTACATTTCCAAGATGGAACGGGGAAAGAGTTTTCTCGATCATATCATAATCACTTATTTTCTCTCCATATAACATCATCCTAGATGTCATTCTGAACATCACGGAATTATATTCACTTACATTTTTGTAGTCCTGGAACCGGAGATGGATCCACTTGTGTTCAGCTTTCGTTAAGATCACATATTTCTGATGATCAAACCTCTCTTTTAAAGATTTCCAGAGATCCAAAAGATCCTCTTTTGTACTATACTCAACTTTTAAACCATCATGTATATGGTGTCGTAAAAATATTATGGCTTTAGCATTTTTCTAATCCAAAATTGTTTCTAGTATTATCGATGGTTTCAAAAATCCCATTTCCTCCCAGGTGCATCTTTGCACCCACTGCCCATGTCATATAATTATTTTCCGTGATATCCAAGGCAATTATTTTAAGTTTTGTTAAATTCGAGATGATAATTGTATTCATAGAATAAAAATATAACAATATAATAAAGACATGAAATTAAATGCATAATTTAAATGAAAAAATTAAAAGTATAAAATAAAAGTAAAACCTAAATTGCATAATTTAAATTGCAAAAAGCTAAAGAGTATAAATAAAATTAGAAGCTTAGCCTTTCACATTATCCGAAGAAATATAGTCTTCCATATTAATTATTGTTATCAAGGTTTGGGTGGCATAGTCTACCATGTTAACATTTTCTTTTTATTCAAGGCCAGAAGAGGCTTAGTCTGTTATTTTTGACATTTTCTTTTTATTCAAGATCTGAGGTGACAGAGTCATTCATTTTGATCTTTCATTTTATTCACAGAAGCAAAGCCTATAACGTGTTCGTCTAATCGTGAAGGCATAGCCTTTCTTAACAATCAGTTAGGAAAGACAACGTCTATTATCCCGAAATATAAACGGAGAATACCTACTCTCTCACTCTGAAATAGCAATAAAATTAAAATAGTTAAAATTATAAAAAGATATAATTTTAAATATTATCTCACCGGTATAACGTTTTTTGGTATAGGAGCTTTGTGCTGATAACATCTTGTATATAATATAAAAGGAGAAAGTTATTAGTATTTATTAGTGTATCTATATTATACTTTCAGTTTGTGTTTTGATGAAAATAGCTGTTGAACTTAATTATTTTTCATTTATCAAACATAACACTTATATAGGGAGTTAAAGGCGGTGTACGTAAACCAAACTTTTACAAAACGACAAAACGTAGAAGATATTATTGAACATATAATTATCAATTCGATACTTCTCACAATTTAGATTTCTTTATAGGCTGTCATTTTCTCTTGCATCTACTCTGTTAAAATAGAGTCATTCTTTTTATCTACGGATATAAGTTGTTATTTAAATTTGAACCCTTTCTAGAGTATTACATATAATACAAGTCATATAGTTGATTGCACCGCATTACTTAAATTAAACCGGCAATTATTTATGGAATAGAGTTTTGGGCTTATTTTTGTATTTATGACAAATTATATAGTTTGGGTTTTGGGCTTAGTATTAAAGAAAAACTTCCAAAAAAACATTGAATAAATGTTCTACCTTAATGGATCAAAAAATCAATTACTATTTTAAGGTCCAAGTATTCAATATTTTAACAAAACAAAATTATATATTATTAATCACTTATTTAAATCATGTACCTTAAAACATGTCAATATTTTTTATTTTAAATAACAATCACTCTGTCTTTATAAATTTCAATGGTAACTTTTATAATAGTTTATTTTTTATTTTTCTTAAATAATTTACTGATTTAAAAAAAATAAATGTAAAGCAAAACTAAAACCAAATCTAAAAATTAAAATCCAAAACCAGAAGCTGAAAACGCATGTTATATTTTTGCTTTTGTTTTGTTTATTTACAAAATAAACTATTGCAATTTTTTAAAATAAAAATTGTCATCTTTTCAGTTTTAAATTAGATATTCGATTCTTTGGGATTTGTTTTTTGGTAATTATGAGTTCAAACTAACTCAGCGGATCTAAAAGCTAAAAACCCAAACCAAAAACTGAAAATCAAAACTAGAAACTTAAAAATTAAAAACCAAAAACCAAAATCTAAAACCAAATCTAAAAATAAAAACCGAAACTAAAAACTAATGCAAAACAATCATCACCAATTACTGATTACGTAATTATATAAACTTTTAATCAAAAAGAATTTCCGCGCTTTCAAGCGCGGGTCAAAATCTAGTCTATTATATTAAAATAGAGTCATTCTTTTTATCTACTGTTACAAGTTGTCATTTAAATTTGGACCATTTCTAAAGTGTTACAAATAATACAAGTTATATAGTTGATTGAACCGCATTACTTAAATTAAACCGGCGGTTATTTATGGAATAGAGTTTTGGGATTACTTTTGTTTTTATGACATTTAATTGTTTGATTTTTGGGCTTAATATTAAAGAAAAACTCCAAAAAACATTAAATAAACTTTCCACCTTAATGGATCAAAAATCAATTACTATTTTCAGGCTCAAAAATATTTAATATTTTCAACAAAACAAAATTATCTATTATTAATCACTTATTTAAATCATGTACTTTAAAACATGTTAATATTTTTTATTTTAAATAACAATCTCTATCTTGATAAATTTTAGTGGTAACTTTTAAATAATTTATTGTTTTATTTTTCTTAAATAATTTACAGATTTAAAAAACAAATTAAAGCAAAACCAAAAACCAAATCTAAAAACTAAAATCCAAAACCAAAAGCTGAAAACACAGGTTATATTTTTTGCTTTTTTTTATTTACAAAATAAACTATTTCAAAATTTTTAGAAAATTATTTTGTCATCTTTTCAGTTTTAAATTACATGTTCGATTAATTGAGATTTGTTTGTTAGTAATATCAGTTTAAACTAACTCAGCGGGTCTAAAAATTAAAAACCCAAACCAAAAGCTGAAAATCAAAAATACAAACTTAAAAACTAAAAACCAAAAACCAAAATTTTTTAAAAAAATCTAAAAATAAAAATGAAACTAAAAATAAATGAAAAAAACTATCACCACAAATTTTGGTAAATAAAACATTCTTTAAATTAAGTTAAAACCCAATTATATTAATTTTTAATCATAAAAATTTTCCGCGCTTTTCAATCGCGGGTCAAAATCTAGTCTATTCTATTAAAATAGAGTCATTCTTTTTATCTACTGATACAAGTTGTCATTTAAATTTGGACCCCTTCTAGAGTGTTACAAATAATACAAGTTATATAGTTGATTGAACCGCATTACTTAAATTAAACCGGCGGTTATTTATGGAATAGAGTTTTGGGCTTACTTTTGTTTTTATGACATTTAATTGTTTGGTTTTTGGGATTAGTATTTAAAAAAACTCCAAAACATTAAATATACTTTCCACCTTAATGGATCAAAAATCAATTACTATTTTCAGGCCCAAAAATATTTAATATTTTCAACAAAACAAAATTATCTATTATTAATCACTTATTTAAATCATGTACTTTAAAACATGTTAATATTTTTTAGCCCAAAAATATTTAATATTTTCAACAAAACAAAATTATCTATTATTAATCACTTACTTAAATCATGTACTTTAAAACATGTTAATATTTTTTATTTTAAACAACAATCACTCTATCTTGATAAATTTTAATGGTAACTTTTAAATAATTTATTGTTTTATTTTTCTTAAATAATTTACAGATTTTAAAAAATGTAAAGCAAAACCAAAAACCTAATCTAAAAACTAAAATCAAAAACCAAAAGCTGAAAATGCATGTTATATTTTGCTTTTTTATTTACAAAATAAACTATTTCAAAATTTTTAGAAAATTATTTTGTCATCTATTCAGTTTTAAATTACATGTTCGATTAATTGAGATTTGTTTGTTGGTAATATCAGAATTCAAACTAACTCAGCGGGTCTAAAAATTAAAAACCCAAACCAAAAGCTGAAAATCAAAAATAGAAACTTAAAAACTAAAAACCAAAAACCAAAAACCAAAATTTAAAACAAAATCTAAAAATAAATACTGAAACTAAAAACTAATGAAAAACAACTATCACCACAAATTTTGATAAACTAATTTTATACCAAAACATTCTTTTCAAGTGCGGGTCAAAATCTAGTATCTCTTATTCCAAGTTTTTAGGTGAACCAGAGCTGCTAAAGCAAACACTTAGTGGTGATGTGTATATGTTGATATTAGTTTACTTTGCTGTAAATAATGGATTCTTACTCATTTTACTGAATTTTTTTCTTCTAACCCTTTAATAAAGTTGAAACGATCTTTCAACATGTTGAACACAACCTACAAGACTTGCAACCTCATATTCTTCGGTGGTACACAGAAAAATTGCCACGATTATCCTCCACGAGTGTCATTCGGGTATACACAACCCAGTACATGAATCCTTGTTTTCCAAGATCTATGCCATCAAGCCTATATGTTCTTCTTAATCTATGTTGTTAAGAGATTCAAGAAAAGCAGAAAAAAAATCTGATTCACCTCGAATATGAAGAGACCTATATCAGGTTACAGGAACCTTAAGCACTTGAATTTTCCTGCCGACTGTACTTTCCCATTTGAGCCGATATACAGGAAAACCTCTATATATTAATAACTAGGGTTAAACCCGTTCTACAGGCGAATGAACAAATTAAAAATCACAAAAATTATATTTTAAATTAATCATATTTAACAAATTTATTGGTGACTGAAAATAATTAATTTTTAATATTTGTTTTTGTTGTTCTTGTTAGAAAGCACATGATTATAAAATTTTAAATTAATGTAATTATTTTTATCTATTTTTGTTATGTTTTTATTATACAAATAAGGAAATATTCAAAAAATATTTAAATCCAATGCATAAATCATTTATTTTCTCTATTTTATACATTTATTTTTATATTTTTAGTTATTTAATTTTTTTGTTCTATTAATAATTTTTTTTTCTAGTAGTTGATCCGTGATTTGTATGAATTCTTTTTCCAATGAGATGTTTTGTTTAACACTTGTTTTTATTTTGAAATAAAATATCATTATATATGAATTATTTTATTTAATTACTATGTGTATCAGTTTCTACTAAAATTGTTTAATGCTTTGCTATTCAGTTTTACTCTCGTTGCAAAAACTTAATTTCATAATAAAATTATTGATATGCTTTAATGAGACTAAGACTATTTTTATTTTGGAACTATAGATTTTTTGGTGCATTTGTCTTATTTTAGATTATATAGTTTGATTTCTATGATTATTTTTATCTTATCTTATATAACGTCTCTTTTTGTGTTTTACAAATAGTTTGTTTTTAGTTTTCATGTTCATATTAAATTTAGGCTTGAAGATTTTAGGAAATTCATAACATATGATTTCTCTTTTATAATATTTATTTAGATATACAATAATTTTTGATCTCTTGTTATCATAAGAAAAACTTTATCGCTTGTTCATTATTGTTTTACCTGTTATATATTATTTTATGTTTTTCACTAATTGTTATTGAAGTCTTCATTTTAATTATGTATTGTTTTTGGCTATCAGTTTCTATTAATTTCTTGTTAACAATAGGTACCAAGTTTTATCTCAATGTGTTTGTTAGCGGCTAATTTTCCCAAATTAAAAGTTAGTAATAAACACATAATGCCTAATACTTATAAGTATAACTTAATATTCAGGTTATATCATATTTATAATTTAGACCACGTCAGAAATCTGAAAGTTCAGTAGGTATGGGCCTAATAAATATTGTTTTCTTAACTAAAGAGGTTCCATTACTGAACCTAATGGAGAAAGGGGCATCCAACATCCAGAAATTGGGGTTGATGCGCGTTACATCGAACCCGCTCAACCTATAGACTGGGATTTCGTTGAGACACTGCCTGAACATGAATTGACGGTTTGCATTAAAATAACCTTGAATAATCGTCGACTGTTAGAAAGGACAAATTATATTTTTATAGACAATCACAGTAGAACCAATCGCCAACAGCGTTAATCGGAAAGAAGATGCTTACATTCTCGTCAATGAGGAGCATGTCTAGACTCATGAGCTCGCCGCCTTTTCACACATTTCTGGCCTCCCAAAACCTCAGCAAGTGAACCTCGGTAGTATTGGAGCAGCGCCCAGACTTTCAAATCGGCAAGGAGGATGGAATAAATCACCATTGTAGTAATCGGAAAGTTGAACAAACTTTATTCTAATGCTCGTCGAAGCTGTGATGTTCATGTCTGCAAAAGTGATATATATATACTCACACCTCTACATGGTTGTTTTCGCGATGCGATAAGGTGGTTTCAATGATCCATAGTGGGGTTTATCACTTATAAAATAGGAGGAAAGAAGGTGTGAATCAAGTGTGCATCGAGACGTTACGGAGAGTTGATAATTTATTCTGATATCTACAACCCTCGTCGGTTGATCTAGGGATCACAAACGAAGATGACGAACAAACCTATAATATTAATTGATCTCTATAATCCGAAAGTTTAAACGTAATCTACAACAATAAAAACCCAAATCAGATATGAATTTTACCAATAATATATTTTTCTAAAATAATATAATTTTTTTTCTAAAACTCAACAAATAATTTCTTAAACGTTAATGAAGTGACATATGGCATTTTTTGCCCTCCCTCCCTCCATGGAGAAAAAGCTAATTTTATTATATAAGATATTGAAGCTTTGAAATTTTATTAATTTATAGAAATATTAATTTACTAAAGTTTCTTTATTTAGTTTCTTATTTTAATATATATTTATTCCACGATAAGAAAAATATTTGATTTTAGTGTATAGACATTAGTTAATTTTTTTTTGAAATTTGACATTTATATTAATTTTATTATTTATTTGGTGTATATAATATGTATTGAAAAATGTGGTTTAGATATAATATTACTAAATCTCATCAGAAATATATTAAGTAGTAAGAAACTATAAAGATAATTTTATTGTGAATATAAAACAAACAATATAATGATAGGTTCTTACTTGCATAACATATGTATACATATAAATTATTATTTATAATTTTAGTGGGATCTTATATCTATATAGAATTTTCTAAAAAAATATTATCTTATTTTTTTATCAGTTTTTGTCAAATTTTGAACCGGTCAAATTTTGAACCGGGAAAATTAGAACTGGAGAAATTTATTAATTTACAGAGATTATTAATTTATCGAATGTTAATTTAGTTATACTGTATTAAATACCTTACACTAAAAAGAAAAATTTAGGCATGTATGAAATTACCAATAGCCACCATAGTTTATGAACTTATGAATCCGACAAAGGCCAATGAATAAAGATAGAAACCAGGTAATAATGCCTTACCATTCATTTCCAGTAGTTACCAAAAACCTTACGGTTGGTAAATAGTGTTAACCAAAATCTTTGCAAATCCACAAGATACAGAGATCAACCTCTTTACGACTGTTCAGCTTTTCTGCATCAAGATTCCCTCGTCCTACTTGGAAGGTGACTACTTACTCGACACAATGTTAGAGTGGAGAGGATTCTTTGGAGTTTTCCACAAAAGATTTGTATTTAAGTAGTACCAACATCCATCCTTGAAACACATCCAATCACTTCAGAATATGTCGATGGTAAAATGCCCACAACCAGCATAGCTCACATCAGGTATTACCGACACACCACAGACACAACAGAATAAAATGACTTGTCCCAAAATTTTGATACATATATAGCCTTATAATCATACCCAAAGTACACAAATCCACAAAATTTTGAAAATTGGAGAACAGTATTCTAATTTATCACAATCTGCAGTTAAGTAACTGGAGAAGGCAAAATAAACCCAATGAGTTGAGATCGCGAAACTGCCTAGTCCTAAAGGCACGAGACGAGTTTTGACTAGATTTCACCTTAATTATTTCATATGCGTTTTGTTTCTGAAAAAAAGGATTAACAGATTCATTACCTTTGTTTTGGTCATCAAAGGATCAAGGTCGGGTTCGCTGTTCTCTTGAGTAGCATATTAAAGAAGGCACAAGTGATGCTCAGTGATTCTCATCGCTCATATGCAAACCTAAAGCCGCATATTAGAGAGGCACAAGTGATGCCTTGTTAAATAATGCCTTGAATCTGTTGGGCGTTAGTGTTTGAGGCCCATCTGAGCTAGGGTTTTCTAGGACACAACTATATATATTGTGTGCCTCCTCTAAACCTAATTAGCAGCCTTATTAGAGAGAAATTAGATCTGTTCTTCCTGTAGACAGATCTCTGTAACTGCTCCATAAATAAAATACTCTCTTTGCCAGTGGACGTAGCCGTTAGTGGCGAACCACATTAAATCTCTGTGTCTTTCTTTTCTGTTCATCTATTTTGTTAATCTGTTTCTTCTCACGTCTGTCACAACAAACTGGTATCAGAGCTTCGGGTTGAATCTGGTGAGAAGATGTCTGGGATAAACATAAAGATCGATAAGTTTTCTGGAAGGAACAGTTTCAGTCTCTGGCAAATCAAGATGAAGGCGTTGCTGAAGAAACAAGGTCTTTGGGCACCGTTGTCAGGGAAGAAGGTTGAAGCTGTTACTACTGAGATGGAGGTTACTGAAGAGAAGGCGTATTCAACGATTTTGTTGTGTCTGGCAGATGAGATCATTATCGAGGTTTCTGGTGTTGATACTACAGCTGATTTGTGGTCGAAGTTAGAGAGTCTATACATGACAAAGTCTCTGACAAAGAAGCTACTTCTGAAACAACGTCTTTTCGCTCTGAAGATGCAGGAAGGTACACAACTTCAGGATCACCTTGATAGTCTAAATTCCATTATGTTGGATCTGAGGAATATTGATGTTAAGGTGGAGGATGAAGATGCAGCACTGATTTTGTTGGTGTCACTGCCTAACTCATATGAGAACTTTGTTCAGTCATTCATAGGGAGTAAGGATACATTGAGTTTGGAGGAAGTCAGGTCGGCACTTCATAGCAGGGAGTTGCGACACAAAGCATCTAATTCTGGTACAGATGACCAAGCTTATGGGTTGTTTGTAGGTGGTGGGAAGAACTTTGGGAAAGACAAAAAATCGTTTACAAATGGTCCTAAGCCAGCTGATATTTGCCATTATTGCAATGAAATAGGAAATTGGAAGTTTGATTGTCCTAAGAAGAAGAAGCAAGCTGATTCTGCTGTTGTAGCAGAGAATGAAGCTAAGCCTGATGACGATATTGCTCTAGTTGCTCATGGAAAAACACATTCTAGGGATGTGTGGGTTCTAGACACATAAGCGTCATATCATATGTGTCCAAGGAGAGAATGGTTCTCAGAGTATGAGGAAGTGACTGATAGCAAGATCAAGATGGCGAATGACTTCGTTTGCGATGTTGCAGGAATCGGTTCGATAAAGCTAAGGGCACATGGTGGTAGAGTGTGCACATTGACCGGAGTTAGACATATTCCAGCTATGTCCAAGAACTTGATCTCAGTTAGTCTTTTGGATAGCAAAGGTTTCAAGTATTCAGGTGGAGATGGAGTTCTGAGTGTCTACAAGGGTTTAGATGTGATTCTGAGAGGTTTCATTCATGGTACTCTGTATTTGTTGGAAGGTTCTACAGTTTCAGCAAATGGTCTGGAACTTTGTTCATTTGAGTTCAATCAGTTCTGTAAGGATGCAACAACTACTAAGCATCTTACAGTCAGAGATACACCACAGAAAAATGGTGTAGCAGATATAATGAACCAAACTTTGCTGGAGGAAACGAGGTGCATGTTTTCTAATACATGTTTGGAGAAGAGATATGGGGCTGAAGCAGAGGATGAGGATTTTAACAAGCATGTGGAGCAGCAAGAAGTGCATTCGGATGAACCGTATCGATCGTTGATGGATCAAAAGTGTCGATCGATGATGGATCAACAGTGTCGATCGAAGACGGATCAACAGTGTCGATCGACGTCGGATGTTCAGTGTCGATCGACATCGGAAGAAGGGATCGAACGATCAACGTCAGATGAGTTCTCTATTTCTGGAAATCAACGTGTTGAGTTTGAAAAACGCAGTGATGCTAGAGATAAACCAAGCAGAGTTGATGTCAGGCCACCAGAGAGATATCACTTTGATGATATGGTGGGTTATGCACTGCAGGTTGCAGAGGAAGTGGATACTTAGGAGTCATCCACTCACAGAGAACAGAGAAGTTGTTTCTAGTTCTGAGTCTGAGAAATGTTTTGTTGCAATGGAAGATGAGATAGATTCTCATGTAAAGAATCATACATGTTTTTTGGGCACACTATCACCTAGAAGAAAGGTTGTACTCCCAAGTGGTACAAGAGGTGTGACAGCTATATGGTCAAGTTGGGCTACGACATGAGTCCTTATGACTGTTGTTTTTACATAAGCAAGGTGGATGATGTTTCGTGTATCTACCTGGTGCTGTATGTAGATGACAAGCTGATAGCTTCCAAGAAGATGTATGATGTTTAGAAGCTGAAAGAGCTGCTGAATTCTGAGTTCGAGATTTTCCGGTACCTTAAGGGTACATCTAATGTTGGTATTGTCTATGGAGACAAGGATCCAAGACTGGTTACTGGGTATTCTGATTCAGATTATGCAGGAGATGTGGACAGCATGAGATCTATGACTAGTTATGTATTTACTTTGGGTGGTTCTGTTGTGAGCTGGAAGGCGACTTTGCAGTCGACGGTGACTTTTTCTACAACTGAGGCAGAGTATATGGCATTGAGAGAAGCGGCTAAGGAGGCAATATGGTTGAGAAGATTGGTCAGTGATCTTGGTATTTCTAGGACACAACTATATATATTGTGTGCCTCCTCTAAACCTAATTAGCAGCCGTATTAGAGAGAAATTAGATCTGTTTTTCCCGTAGACAGATCTCTGTAACTCCTCCATAAATAAATACTCTTTGCCCGTGGACGTAGCCGTTAGGGGCGAACCACGTTAAATCTCTGTGTCTTTCTTTTCTGTTCATCTATTCTGTTAATCTGTTTCTTCTCACGTCCGTCATAACATGCCTCAATGTTGGGAAGGTGATCCTGTTTATGGTATGCAAGAAGCATGTTCGTGGGTATGCAAGAATCACAATGTGTGTATGCAAGAAGCATGTCTGTGGTATGCAAGAAGCATAGCCTTATAATCATAGCCATGTACCCAATCCGAACCAAAGAATATAGTATACAAATCAAGTATCCATATTACCTTGAGAATTTATTAAGAATAGTATTCTGAAAATTTATGAATAGTATATGAGAGTGAGTACAAGCTACATGATTGCATTAGAGCAACAGAACAATATTCTGCATACATATCCTGATCCATCCCAACTATGCAGTTAACTAGCTGGAGAACACAAAATAAACCACACTTAACTAAAAATGCAATGACCCAGTTTTTGACTACTTTTCATATATGTTCTGTTTCTGAGAAAAGAAAAAAATATTTACAGATAATTACCATGGTTCGTTCTTTCCTTGAGATGATTAGCACATGCAAGAAGCATAATAAAAAGCACAAGTGATACTCAGTGATTTTCTTCGTTCATTTGCAAGCCGCATATTAGAGATGCACAAGTGATGCCACAATGTTGGGTATGTGATCGTCTTTGTGTTATGGTAGAAGCATGATGTGTATATACAAGAAGCATAATGTGGCATGCAAGAAGCATATTGTGGCATGCAAGAAGCATGTTTGTGGTACGCAAGAAGCATAACGTGTGTATGCAAGAAGCACAATGTGTGAATGCAAGAAGCATATCGTGGTATGCAAGAAGCATGTGAATGAGAAATAAAATAAAAAGAGAGACACATGCACACATACACAGCCCGAAGGGAGGGAGAGCCGGGCAAAAGAAAGATATTACCCAATCCCGTACTATCTCCCATCCCTCCGCAGAACCAAAAACTGTCACTTTTTATTAAGGGTTTGTTTGTGACCTGCTAAGTAAGCGCACCTGTCATGGCAAAGGTCATATACATCCCCTATCTATCTTCTTTTTCTCTTTTTACATCTTTCTTTTTTTTTGTTTGGGAGCCCAAACAAAACATGTGCAAGAGAGTTACATAAGATAACACAATAAGAAGATACCTGCACTAAAATTGCTTCTCTTACAAGCGGACTTATGGTTGCTTGTTGATCAAGCAGAATTGATCAGATCACGTTTATCCCTCCGCGCTCCAAAATTAAGTTCCTTGTATTGACGAGATACGACACAATTAGACCCGAAAGATAGCAACCAAAATCGAGAAAAACTAGGCATAGACAAGAACGTACCTCTCGATGAACGGCGGGAAAAAATCAATCGATTAATCGCGGCTAAGGATCAGCTTCACCCGAATCAAGCCAAACCCTAACAACAGAATCATCGCAAATTAGCGGATGATTTGTGTGAAGATCAAAGGTATAAGAAGTTGACCACTTCTTATATACAACCCCCGAAACCGAGTCGGTTTCAAATTTCGGGATGGTCAGAAAGATCCTACGGTTGTAAATTGTTGACGACTAAATAAATCAACGGTCCAGATGAAATATAACAAGGAAAGACGGTTAAAACGTCCGCGCGTGATTTAACAAGATTCATTAATTCTGGAAACTCACGTGTCCTATTCTCTTAATATAAGATTATTTTGTAACTTCTTTTGTGAGAATATACGATTCTCTTCCTAATATATTATAGTTCTTCACACATAAATCTAAAAACTAATTCCTCAATTTATGTTGAGTGACTCATTGTATAATCCAATATGAAAACACTCATCCATGTGTTCTAGCAACGTGTTGCCATATGAAAACACTCAATATTGTACAAATAACGAAAGGAAAGAAGAAAGAAGCTGCGATGGTAAAGGATACTGCCGTGCAAGTCTACTATATGATGCTCGTACTCACCATGTGATCGTCCTCAGGTTAGAGAGCTTTAATGATAGAAGATATGCTCATTTCCAGAAAATTCATTGGTAAAGATTGGAATGGATATGATAGTCATAACTGATTCATGGACGGTTAGTGTTACCTGATTCAAAGTAATACTGTTACTGCTCCAGTCGCTTCGCCTTCCTTGTCAAATTATAAGCCATTGTTTCCTTGTCCCACATGGTAAACTATAAGAAGGTGTGGTAATGGTGAACAAGATTGATGCTGTTTTCAAAGATTTGTCTGAAATTTGTGGTTGTTGTTGTCTGTTGTTACCAGGCCTGGGTTTGACCCCAAACATATGATACAAAGGTATGGACCTACTTTATTATGTAAATATTTTAGGCCTATTTTTTTCATTGTCATTGTTTATTAAATATCAATTTGTTATGTGTAGTCGTTAAAGAAAGAAAGGGGGTGGGAATCATTAAAATACAAAGATAATTAAACTTTATATATCCTTTATGTTATTAAATATAAGTGGTTTAAAGGGAAAAAAGGAAAAAAAAAATATGATGACAGCAAAAAAGGAAAATAGCTAATTTAGCTTCTAGGTTAATTTTTTTTTCTTCACAAACATTTTTTCACGCATTTTCCACTGTCTCATTAGGTACCAAAGTCTCAAATTTTGATTTTAGTTTTAATTTTGTTATTGATTTCACACATTTGAGAAGTCACAATAATTTTGTTTAATTGTGTTTTTATGTTTTTCAGTTTTAGAATAATGAAGTTAGAATAGTTTTAGATTAAATGGTTTGGTTATGTTGCTGACTGAAAATGATATGATCAAGAACTTTGATTACAGAACTTTGATGAATGATTTTACAGGAAAAAAATGCAAGACGGTCTAGATTTAAAAACTAATAATTTTATTAGTTTTGATAATATTGTAAATTTTTTATTATAAACTTGAGTTCTTTTATCGGTAGATTTTTTATATATTATCTAAGAGCCTCAGTTTTGTATTTCATATTGGACCATGAATATTTCTAGATCGGCACTGGTTGTTACAAACTA
Organism: Eruca vesicaria subsp. sativa; assembly: GCA_932364175.1. Classification (NCBI taxonomy): domain Eukaryota; kingdom Viridiplantae; phylum Streptophyta; class Magnoliopsida; order Brassicales; family Brassicaceae; genus Eruca; species Eruca vesicaria. Next base: position 225,340 of record CAKOAT010530709.1, read on the forward strand.
AATTTGTGGTACTGGTACTTATTGTTTATAATTACATTTGTTAGACAGATAAGTTTAGATCTTGTGTAACATTTGGTAGAATCTATACACTAATACACTTAGCTTCTGTAGCCTTCTCGGTTGTATAAATTATTTATGTTACGTCTTAAGACGATAAAGCTCGAGCCTGTGGAAAGACTAAACCTTCCCTCACTCTCACTCATTTTCCTGTGGAAAGACTAAACCTTCCCTCACTCTCACTGATTTGTTTGAAATAAGAAACAATTTGGGTAAGAAAAAGAGTAAAACCATAACAAGAAAGTAAAAAGTAAAAACAGTTGCATGTTTAAGTTCAAGCTCTTGACGTTGAGATCTACTTGTTGATTGTTCATAAAACAAGAAACTTTCTCCTTCTTCCAGAACTCAACGTCGACAATTCCATAGTTTTTCAAGAGAAGAAAATTATTATCACGATAATTCACTCACTAGCGTATTTCAAAATGATAGTTATATTTTGTAGAATACGCGTCTTTCAAACAAGACGGCTTTTGATCAAGTTGATTTATATTTTCTGGGAAAGAAAATTTAACAGCAGTCAAAACAATTCGAATGATATCACCCAAAGTTCTTACAAAACATCTCATGTTCCTTTGTAGCCCGTGTTGCAAGTAACCGTGTGAGTCGGGTATGCTTGTTTGACAAGGAGCAAATTCTGCCCAGCAAGAGAAGCCACATCATCAGGTGCAAAAACAGTTCGTCCTTGCTTCAAATGCTGTCTCTCTTTCCACCTAGTGTCAACCCGAATCACTTGGAAGTATAAAGATCCCCTACCTTAACGAATGGTACAAAATCAAATGCAGAAATGCTAATTTCCAAAATATAATAATTAAATCAAAATTTTAAAAACTATAAAGTGTTATTTTAAGTTTATTTTCTTGTTTCAATAAATGTCATTCCACAATTTCAACGGAATTTTGTATATTAATTTCAGTTTTTTACCCTTTTGAATAATCAACAGATTTTTATTTAAATCATTTCCATTTAATTAGTCATGCATTAAATAAGAAATATTAGTCTGTTAACAATATTTTTAATCTCGTGAAAAATGTCAAAGTGACACTTATATATTGAAATAGAAGGAGTATGTGAGTCAATGGATTATTGTGTTAAGTACTATAATGTTCTTAGAATTACTTTACACACAATAAAAGCCAAATTCAATTTATATCTTCAGAGGACAATTTCCCATATTTAGGGAGTTAAGCGACCATTCTTCTGCCTTAATTTATCATCAAATATGATGAATCATTAAGTGTTTTGGTTAAACTTAAAAGGAACAATGAGAATACAAAAATGACTTGTGATTAATTAATTTATTTATATGTATATTTGGTAGTAGGATTTAAATCACTTATATATTATTTGAGGAGTACTATTAATTATTAACCTTTATTCTATGTAGTGTATTCACAAAATTGTCACATGTTTAATTCAAGAGAAACCTTTAGCTGCTAACAATAACCATACTAGATTAATCACGTACCACGATTAAAATAATAGTTGACCGAAACACAAATACATATACACCACATGGTTAAAACAATGAAAGCTTACACTAAACTTCTGATTGTTAAGCTTATTTATCACAAAACTCTCTCGCACAACCTGCAAGAACAACTAAATTTATAAGTTTATTCTTTAACAGTGGTCATCGTATACATGATCATACATGAATTCAAGAACTTGCAACTATTTATCACAGTAGTCATCAAATAAAAGTGAACTAAGTGATACACTAAAAAAGAATACACGAACCACTTAATGTATTTCCTGAACAAATTATAATTCCAAAGATACCCATGATGTGTAAAGATCTACAAATCAGAAGAACACATATGAATAAGTACCTTGCTATCATGTAGTTATCCCCAATTCAAGTCACAATTTCTTTTCTTTTTTTCTTCTTTTTTTTTTTTCAAGTCACAATGTCCATAGTAAGTTGATTCGTATATTATCACCTATGTTGCATAATACATACATGGATAAACTGTTTAGCTTTCGTGAGCAAGGATACACTTAACACAATCTGAGAAAGTACAAACTCAATCAAGATGATCTAATGTGAGATGGTGTATATATGAAATCATCTCTTACATATTATACAGACATGTATTGGACATGTTTAACTATTTGTCAGATACATCAGAGCTAATTATATGTTTCATGAGTTTTATCTTTCATGTATTCTTCTGATTAATCTTTGTTACGAAAATTCAAAATAGTTATATATTGTTTGTTATTGCTACGTTGTGATTCACCCAATCAAATGTGGGTAAAACTATAAACTACGTTGTGATTCATCCAGTCAAATGTGGGTGAAATTATAAGACTGTAAGTCTAACGTTGTGTCATGTTATATTATTGTAAACTTAAGGAGACATTAAGTTGTTCTGTTACACTTAAGATATAGCCTTCAATTGATGTGTATTTTAAGTGGTTAGTTTAAAAACCAATGATCTTGAATTTTTACTTTGAGTAGTGTGACTAGTGTCAAGTAAAATAAATCACTAATTCGTTGCCAAATATTTGTTGTATTGTATGTCTTTTAACTAAAAATTAGATTTCGACCTACACTATCGTGCGGATAAATATTTTCTTATTTATATATATAAATATTTGTTTTACGGGTCAAAATATACTTTTTCAATGTTACTCACATATTTAAAAGTTTGTATAATTATTTGAAATACAATAATTTTATAGTTTTTATGCTGTAAAATTCAAATCATCACATATATATGTTTCTTCTTATTATATATTTTTCTTATTGAATTTTCATTTGATTATTAAACCAATTCTATGAAACAACATATTTTCAAATTATTTTATTTATTATTTATTATGATCGTAATCCTTAATTCATAACGCTAGATTAGCAATTTTTATATTTATTAATTTTATATAATAAATTACTGTATATAAAAATTTAGATAAATTGATTTTTATACATGAATTATATTGTTTACGAATGTTAACCCTAGAATTCTACGAACATATATATTTTAAGAATAAATATTTTATAATTATTAACATAAATATATTAACTTATCAGTTTCAGAAAGTTTTATCATATTTAGTTCAATATAATGGTTTTATTTTAAAACTATAGATATTATTAGAAAATAGATGAAATAGGATATAATTTTATTCTTTTCATTTTATAAAATATAGCTGAATATATATATAACATTTCATGACTAATTATGAAATTAGTGAAAATATTTATGTTCAATTTTTGAAAATTAAGATATGATTATAATCTTTTTCAACAGATTTGCTGGAATTCATAAATATATATATATATATATATATTAAAAATATCATAAGATATTATGATTAAACTAGTTTACAATATTTTATATTATTAGCATTAAGGATATACATTTAATAAAAATTAAATGATGGTCTAAATAAAATATCATACATAATGAATTTCACTTTAAGAGAATATATATATATATATATATGTATATTTAAAACCATTAAATCGAATAAATATTTATTTGTAACAAATATTTTAAAATTATTAGTAAAATGTATTTTGAAATTAATCAATTTCATGTTTATTATGAGTGAATATGATTAAAAATATTTAATTTTTAATATTCATTTATAAACCAAAACTAAATTCAATTATATTTTCTAATTATATTTTATGATAATTTAAAGTAAAATTAATTAATTTTAGAAAGTAAATTTAAAAAGATTCAAAAGTGATTATTAAAAGATATTGTTAGAATATTTTATATATTCATTTTTATTTCAAATAAAATGATGGACCTCTAAAAATATAAAGATATTAAAAGATATAATAATGAACTTATGTAAAATTTGATGTTTTCTATGAATAGATCCAAATTTTAGAAAAAATCACACATGAAGTGAAGTATGACTTCTGTTTTAATATTTAAGATTAGATGTGTATCAACTGCAGCATTTTAGAGAATGAATACTATGATGTTCAAATGTTTTTTTCATAACTTATATTGAATCTGAGTTTCAAAAAAAAAAACTTATATTGACTAAATCTACTGCTAAACTAACGTAGGCTAATTGATAGGAATAATATATGTAGCATTAATTAGTATTTTCACAAAAGGAAACGTGAACAACAATCACGTAATTACCCTATACTAGATGAGTACCATGTATAGGGTGACCTTTTTAAAAATATTATTGTATTTAAATATATATTTTGCTATAAATAATATTTTTTACATTTGATTAGGGATTGACATTTAGATACCATTTGGTTTGGTTAAATTATGTTTGGTTTAGATCTTTGCGGTTTAATTCGAATCTTTGTAGGTTTGGATTGAGTTTAAGTTCGGATAACCCATTTATTTATTTTTTTAAAATTAAAATTCATATATACTTTAAACTTTTCAAAATATAAAAGTAAAAATAATATATAACATATAATTTTGAAAATGAATGCCAAAATACTTAAACTTAACATAAATTTGGTTTATCTTAAATATTTGGACAAAAAATCAATAAATACTTGGAGTATCGTTTAGCTATTTTAAAAATGTGCATTTAACTATTTTATATATTTCTAAGTATTTTGGAAAATTTTAAAAAATCTCATGTAATTTTTATATTCTTAGATGTTAAATTTAAAAAATAATTAATATATTCAAGTATCTTTTTTTTTCTTTTTTTTTGACATCAACCTACAGACTCATATAGACTCTGTGAACCAAATCGGTAGCTCTGCATCCATGTGAACGACGAAACACGGTTGTATCTTGGCACTTCGTGCTAGACCATCCGCCCGCGAGTTCAGTGTACGTTTGACATGAATTATTGTCGTGCTGTTGAAACTCTCTTGAAGCATCTTGATATCGTGTAGATAACTTGCAAACGCTGGCCATTCTTCCGGTGCCGAAACCATCAACACCAATTGATAACAGTCTGTTGCAAATGTAACATGATACTGTCTTAAGTTTCGCATACTCTCCATTGCCCAAATAAGTGCCTCCACCTCTGCGTGAAGTGGAGACATACTTGCCCTCACATTTCTTGCACCCATTAAACCTTCATACCCTTCCAGCGTCCTATACCAGCCGTGCCCATCAAACTGATCATTTGCTTTCCATGAGCCATCCACAAAACACCATCTTCCCGAAATAACTGGTAAAGTGTCCTCCGACAGTTGTTGAGGAACGCTCTGAACTACCTTAACTTGTGCCTCTTTCCACAGGGTCGATTCTGTGATTGCCAACGTAAGTGTCTTCTGTGGATCGATATCCAAATTACTAAATATTTTACTATTCCTTGCTTTCCAAATATACCACAAGATCCATGCCAAGTAATGATCTTCCAACTTTGGAATCACCCGCCAAAATAGATAATCCATATTCGCGAATAACAAAATCTTTGGGAAAAAATTTGGATGGGAGGGAATCGTTGAAAGCGCCCAGACTTGACGTGCTGGGGGACATTCAAAGAACACATGATTAATCGTTTCCTCCTCAGCGCCACATCTGTCACAACCTGTATCCCCTTTTATCCCCCGTGTCTGAAGGTTTTTCCGTACTGCAATGCATCCCGATAATAATTGCCACAAGAAATGTTTCAGCTTGGGTGGGCATCGAATTTTCCAACAAAAGGCTTTTAATACATCCACTGTGGGGCCATACAACTCAGGTGTGGGTCTTGTGTCTGGGTATACCCTTGCTAGTTGATATGCCGATTGAACCGTATATTTTCCATGTTTAGTGAAGTGCCAGCCATCCGTATCCACCGATTGTGTCCTACTAAGAGGTATACTCTCAATTACTTTCACATCCTGCGGATCTATGAGAGCTCTTATAACCGGCATATTCCAAGTTCGCGTGTCTGGACTGATTAGATAATCCACTGTTATATCCGGGGGGAAAAAACCAAGAGAAGAAAAAGTAGAGGAAAATTGAATTTTATTTGCTGGTCTCGGGCGGGTGGTTGGGAGCCAGGAGTCATTCCATACCGAGATAGATGATCATGATCCCACCCGTTTAATAAGTCCTTTGCAAACCAGAGATCTAGCATATATCATACTTCTCATCCATATGATGGGGAATATTCAAGTATCTAAATCTGGTTCGTGTATACTCGGATATCCAAAATATTTTGATTTAGTTTTGGTTCTCTAGATACCAGAATTCCAAATCCGTTAAGATATCTAACCGATTTTGATTACAGATTTGTACTAGTTTTTGGATTATATTTTGTTCGATTACCTGGATTCAGTTTTTTTCCCAACCATATATTTTTATTGTAATAAAAATTTAAGCGAAAGAGATGATGGTTCATATTGATTTTGGGTGTTTAATAATTTTTAAACAAAACACACTCTATTATACGTGATTCATTTAGTTAATCATTATAAACTGTTTAAGACCCATTAGAAAAACGATTGGCTGAACAAAAAAACGTTATCATTGATCCCAAAAAATTTAATGTGAGATTTTTACCATTTTTATTAATTTATGGTCATTTTAAAAAAGTTCAAAATATAACATATAAGAAAAAATCTAAATTTTTTATTATATGATTAATGTGATTTTTTAATTTCTTTTAATAGTATAAAATTAAATAAAAAGTAAAGAGGATAAAAATTGTTATTAAATCTTTATTATTCATAAACATTAATTGTGATATATATGTTAATCATATTAGGTAATTATGTAGCTTTTATCTAAAGAAAGAATAGGAAATATTTTTTTATACACTACTACCTAAATATGATAGTTAGTATAATAAAAAATATAACATATGTTTAGTTGGAACAACATATCTCTCTAAGTGTTATGAAAATCATTCTTATTGTAATGCTCCAGAATTAATATATAGGGGATTAGATGTGTATCAACTGCAGCGTTTTAGAGAATGAATACTGTGATGTTTAATTATTTTGTCATAACTTATACTGAAACTAAGTTTCAAAACAAAAAAAACTTATATTGACTAAATCTACTGCTAAACTAATGTATAGGCTAATTGATAGGAATAATATATGTAGCATTAATTAGTAATTTCACAAATGGAAATGTGAACAACAATCACGTAAATACCCTATACTAGATATTAATTCGCACCATGTATAGAGTGACCTTATTCAAAATATTGTTGTATTTAAATATATTTATTTTGCTATAAATAATATTTTTTTACATTTGATTAAGGATAGGCATTTGGATATCATTTGGTTCGGTTAGATTATGTTTGGTTTAGATCTTTGCGGTTTAATTCGAATTGTTTTGCAGGTTTGGATTGAGTTTAGGTTCCGATAACCAATTTATTTATTTTTTTAAGATTAAAATTCATATATACTTTAAATTTTTCAAAATATAAAAATAAAAATAATATATAACATATAACTTTGAAAAATGAATGCCAAAATAGTTAAACTTCACATAAATTTGGTTTATCTTAAATATTTGGACAAAAAATCAATAAATATTTCAGATATTTTTGGTATTTTGAGTATCGTTTAGCTATTTTAAAGATGTACATTTAACTATTTTATATATTTTTAAGTATTTTGGAAACTTTTTAAAAAATCTCATGTAATTTGTATATTCTTAGACGTTAAATTTTAAAATAATTAATATATTTAAGTATATAAATCTGGTCCAAGTATACTCGGAGATCCGAAATATTTTGATTCAGTTTTGGTTCTCTAGATACCAAAATTTTGAATCCATTAAAATATCTAACCAATTTTGGTTAAAAAATTGTACTACTTTTTGGATTAGATTTGGTTCGATTATCTGGATTCAGTTTTTTTTTCCCAACCATATATTTTTTATCGTAACAAAAGTTTAAGCGAAAGGGATGATGGTTCATATTGATTTTGGGTATGTAATAGTTTTTAAACAAAACACGCTCTATTATACGTGATCCATTTAGTTAATCGTTATAAAATGTTTAAGACCCATTAGAAAAACGATTGGCTGAACTAAAAAAACGTTATCACTGATCACAAAAATTTCAAGGTGAGATTTTTATCAATTTATGGTCGTTTTAAAAAGTTATAAGAAAAAATCTAAATTTTTTATTATATGATTAATGTGATTTTTTAATTTCTATTAATAATATAAAATTAAATAAAAAGTAAAAGGATAAAAATTGTTATCAAATTTTTATTATTCATAAACATTAATTGTGAGTTTATTTAAAAATTAATAGAGGCTATAATAAATTGTTATTGTTTAATTTATTTTTACAAATAAGTTTAACAAAAATAATAGAGGCTATAAATTTTTTTATCAAATATTTATATTCGAATCATTAATTATCATATATATATATATATATATATATATATATTATAACCATATTAGATAATTTTGTAAATTTTATTTAAAAAATAATGAATAGCATTAATATTAATTTTATGTTTAGTTTAATAAAAAGTATATTATATTTTTATATAGACCAGTATTTTTTTCTAGTAAATTTGAAAAACATTTTCATGATGACATGTGGCTACCAAAACATATTCTAATGCTTCTCAATTAATATATACTAGATGATAACCCGCGCGCATGCGCGGGGTGAAATTTTTATACTAATATTTATTCATTAAATGGTTTTTAACATTTTGCAATACTACAGTATTTATCGATTAGAAAATGATGAATACAAATGTTGGTATCTTAAATCATCATAGGTCAGGACGTTTGAGACTTCGTCGGTTTTATTTTGATTGACACGTATTTTCAGATTTTGGTACTATTTTCATAAATCTTATTTGAATTTTACTAATTATCGGATTGGATTCAATTTGATCTTCTCAATTCAGTTTGGATTGGATTGTAACCAATATTTGAAATCATCCCAAAAAATATTTCTTAAACATTTAAAGTTGACAAAAAATCAAAATATTTAAATTATTAATAAATTTAATTTAAAATTAGTTAAATTATCTAAACAAACTAAAAGATATTAAAAAAAAGAAGCAAATAAAATAAACTACAAAAATCTTTCAAATACTATAATTTGTATCTACTAACCTCAAACATTTTCACTGAAATTTTTATATTAACATATTATAGTATGAATATCTACTAATGATACTTCACATTCGTACGATTTATGATAATTTGTATCTTCTTTGGAAAAAAAACAAAGTTAAACCATTGATCATAAAATTTTCAATGTGGGATTTTACTATTTTTAGTTATTTATGGTCGTTTTAAAAAAAAATAAAAATATAACCTATAAAAATTTTATAATTTTATTATATATTTAAATGTGATTGTTTAATTTATTTTAATAATTTAAAATTAAACAAAAAAGAGAGGATACAAAAAATGTATTATTCATAATCATTAATTACATATATATGTTAATCATATTAGGTAATTCCGTAGCTTTATTTAAGGAAATAAAATATATTGTTTTATACCTAGCAGAGTTGGTCCCTTTAAAAATGTCTATATATTATAGTCGTAAATGCAAGAAATTAAATGTTACATTATTTCATTCCTAGCAAAGTTGGTACATTAAAAAATTAAAGCTGAGAAGCTATGTGAGCTTGACACGTAAGCATGCTCTCCAAGGTTGTGCATTTATGAATGCTTCAGGATTAATATATAAGAGATGGGATACAAGTTACACTATATCGTCCTAAATGTTACATAGTACGAGTACAAGTCGATGTCTATATATATACAGACACATATCAATTCAACATTGTACTATTCACTTTTATTTATTTCACATCCAAATGTCTTTAGCTTATGAATTCTACACGACCATTGATAGGGATCCCTTGGAAGTGGCACTATACACAGAGAGTGAATGCCAAGCATGGTTCCAAGCAAATGAGCAGGAAGTACCGTCTCCTCTTGGGGATGGAATAGGGGAAGACCAGGCCTTAAGCTTGGGAAATATCTTCATGGTGGATGGTTCTTGAACTTCAACAGACTCTTTTAGTGGATGTGGGTGGGTTTTGAATGATATGTCTGGAAACAGCCAGCTACTGGGGGTGCGAAATTTTGATCGCGTGGAATCGGCGTTGCATTCAGAGTTGGAAGCACTGCGGTGGGCAATGGAGAACATGCTTCAATATTCGCCATGCCAGAGCTTTGGAACTGATTGTAAGGAGATGATCGAAATGCTCAGGAATCCTCAAGCATGGCCTAGCTTTTCAACAGAGTTGGAGAAGTTGATGACGCTGAAGATATGTTTTCCAGACTTCAAGATCTCTTATGTTCCTAGACTTCAGAATGGCGCTTCTAATTCTTTAGCTAAGTTAGCTAGGTCCTTTTTATCGTAAGCTTGTGTACATTGGTTGTTCTGTTCCGGTCTGGTTACCCAGACCACCTCAAGTTGTTTGAGTAATAGAGCAGCCGTTTGATGTCAAAAAAAAAAACTGAATTCTACACGACATAGTTAACTTATCACTAATTCTATACCTAAGCTTCAACCTTAATAGAACACATAAGTAGTATTATAATACGATATTAATACAGTATTTTCATCTCGCGCAAGATGCGGATCATTATCTAGTGTATCAAATATACGAGATGATGCAATTTTTGTGAGATACGAAAATGAAATTTAGATCTAAATATGGGTTGCTTGCGGCATTTTTAAAAAAACTTACACAACGCAGGGTTGACTATTGACCTTAAGCTAGAAGTTCGCCACTGGTTGATTTAACACGAAACATGTTTCCAAAACAGACGTGTTCAACTAGATATCCCTGAGGATGTAACCTGCATTTCAAGTGATCGGAACTTAACTGTGACTCGGCATACATGCTTGCTTGTTTGACAAGAAACAAAGTCGGTCCAACAAGAGAAGCAGCATCATGAGGTTCTATAACTCTTTCTCGAATTATCTCTCTCTGCTAAGTTCCGATCGATTTTTCTTTTGCAAAGCTCTTTTTTTTTTTCAAAATTGTTTTACTTCAATATTGTTTGAACAAAAAACATTTTTTGATTATATTTGACTATATTTCACTTATAGTATTATTTTATAATAAGATATAATATTCTAATAAAAATATATTTATATTTCTTTTTGTTATCTTTAACATTTATTTAATACAAAATATTAATCTATATGAAAAAATTAAAAAGTAGTTTAAAATTACATAAAAAAATTAATTCAGACACATAAAATTTAAATTAAAAATTAAAACTAAAAATAAAAAATTGCATACAAGAAAATAAATTTTAAAACATAAACCTAAATAAATATCTAATAATTAGGAAATTATTATTCCTTCCATTAAAATAATTAGAATATAGAGTAGAAACTTCTAAATCATTAGGTGATATTTGATCTTCACTGGTAACTTGTTCTCTTTATGCTTGTTCTCCTTGAACTTGAGATACTTGATATTGAGATCCATGATATTGGTATTGAGAGCCTTCTCCATGTTCTTCAGACTGGTTTGTTTCGGTTTGTATAATGTAATCTAGTTTTTCTTATGTGTGTTTTAATTGTTTAATGTAAAAGATTATTTTAATAATAATATTTTAATATACGTTTTGACATATAATATATTTATACTTGAGTTGGAAATATTTTTTGAAAAGTGAATTAGAAATATTATTTGAATTAGTATTAGTTAATATCTTTTAATCATAACATAATAAATATTTTACTAAACAATTAAAATTAAGATAATCTTGTTTAATTATATACCAATAAAGAATTTTTGAGTGTAATATTTGGTGTTGTGGTTGGAGAGACAAAAAAAATGTTAAAACTATATTAAAATAGTGTAATTTTGACATTAAAATAGTGTCTTAGGTTGGAGATGCCCTTAAAACACTTGATGTTCGAAATATGTTATTGAATCCTTTTTGGAAACCTTTTTTTTTTTGCTTAAAATTTACTTTTTCGAAACTTTATTCCGTATATTCTAATTTAGAGGTGTCAAAATGGATAAACCAACTCAAACAAAACCATATCCAAATGAATTTAAGCTTAAATGGGTTATGGGTTAACTCAATCCATTTGACAAATAGTTTGGGTTAAACCATAACTCATTTAAGTTAATGAGTTAATATTTTTAATGGTTTATTCATGAAGGATAATACTATAGTTTAAATGGTTATTAATTAAAACATTATTGTGATGACTAAAAAAAAATTTGTTTAGACCTTGGAAAAAATATGGTAGGAATTGCACAATTTTACAGTAATGGTCGAAAAAATAATATTTTATGATTTTTGGCTGAAAATTTTGGTTTTGTGGTTGTAACGGAAAAATACGATTTCAAAATTTTGGTGGAAAAACTCAATTTAAATTTTTGGTTCGGAAACTCAATTTTGGCGGGAAACATGATTTTGTGGTTTTGGCGAGAAAACTAAGTTTCATAGTTTCAAACGGGAAAACACGATTTCACAATTTTGCGCGAAACTCGATTTTATGATTACAGCGGAAAAATCCGACTTAGTGGTTTTGGCAGAAAAACTTGATTTTACGGTTTTGGTGGGAAAACATAATTTTGTGATTTTGGAAAGAAAGCCCGGTTTTACGATTTGGTGGGTGTGTGTGTTAAGGGTGGACGTTCGGGTACCCGTTCGGGTTCAGATCATGTATTTCAGATTTTTGGGTATTTTGGTATAGGGGTCTAGAACATGGTCGGTATTTTTATATACCGGGTCGGGTTTGACTATTTTTGGTTCGGATTCCGTTATTTCGGATTGGATTCGGATATTTTAGATTTAAAAAAAAAAATCAAATTCTTCATTGCTCAATTTTTTTTTACAAAACTAACTTTTTGAATTTTTAATAGGTTAAATGATTAATAAGTTTGGAAACAAAATTTTGAAAATTTAAATGCAACTTTTGTTAATGTATGAAATAAAAAAAACTTGATATGCATTTTAATTGAATAAAAAATTACTTTGTTTACAATAATATGTATATTATATAATTTTGAACCATGTACAACATCAATATAAATATTTTGAGTAAAATAAAAAAAAAAAGTAAACTAGAAATATAAGGCTAAATGTACATATCTTCGGTTATCTTTGGATATCCATTCGGGTTCAGATATTACCCGTTCTGATACGAATATCCAATCTCTCTTAATTCAATATCCGTTCAAATATTTTACTACTTCGGTTCAGTTTCGATTTTTTTTTTTATCGTGTTCTGATCGGATTCAGATAACGGGTAAAATGTCCAGCCCTACACTATGTGTCTTGAAACCCTTTGTTTATTGTATGGTTGAGAATAAAGGTGTCAAAATGGATAAAAATTAGATCGTAGTCGTAGATCTATCGATTAACTTTATGACACGTGTATGGATAAGTGCCATAAATTGGATTTTGTTAATTTTTATCCAATCGGTAGATCTACGGCTAATCTAACCCGATTTTACACTCAAGATGTGTGTCTTGCCCTTGTTGCAAGGGTCTCTTGTGAACGGCATTCAATATTTCTGGGAGCTTTGGGTCAAAGGAAGGTTTAAAAGAAGCCGCGAACGGCTTAACTGCTTCACGTTCGAGTCTCTTTCACCCGTCCTTCTCGACGATACTTGTCAGAATTCACTAGTTACTTTACTATTGTAAACTAAGGAAGAAGAAGTTGAGAATGTTCTCAGTTGTATTCACGATGTGGAAACTACATATATACTTGTTACAATGAGATCACAACACATTAGATCTTCCCTTATCGATATCTACTCATTAATATCACAATATCTCCGATGTAACTTACTCCCCAAGTCTCGATGTAACCATAAACCGATGTAACCGGACATACCAATGTAACCATAAACAGATGTAACCATAAACCGATGTAACCATAAACCGATGTAACCATCGGTTAACACTCCCCCTCAAGTTGGTGCACGGAGGTTTCGAACAGCTAACTTGGACAGCAGATACTGAAACACAAGCGCCCCCAAAGCCTTAGTCATGATGTCTGCTAGTTTCTTCGTCGTACTCACATGCCGTGTCACAATACTCTTGTCTTGAACCACATCTCTAACACTGTGACAGTCAGCCTCGATGTGTTTCGTTCGCTCATGGAACACATGGTTGGCTGCGATATACAATGCTGACTTGCTGTCACAGAACATCTCCATAGGTGCAGAATGTTCAACCCCCAAATCTCTCAGAAGTCGCTTGAGCCACTTAAGCTCACGTAGTGCCACCGCCATGGACCTATACTCTGCTTCAGCTGAGGAGTGAGAGACCGTATCATGTTTCTTTGTCTTCCAGGAGATAGGAGAGTTACCTAACAGCATGATGAAAGAGGACAGAGAGCGTCGAGACTTTGGGCAAGCCGCCCAATCTGCATCACAGAACACACGAAGATGCAGATCACTTACAGCTCTCAGCATAATGCCTTGTCCAGAACACCCATTTAGATACGGCATTTCTCGAACTATTGCATCCCAGTGGGCTTATCATGGATGTTGCATCACCTGTGAGAGTACGTGTACTGTATAACTCAACTATGGCCTCGTAATGGTAAGATAAACAAGTTTACCGACGAACCGTCAAAACCGCTCTGGATTCTTATAAAATGGTCCCTTGTCTGACAGAAGCCTATGGTTTTGTTCCATTGGCATCGACACGGGTTTACATTCAAGCAAGCCTGCCTCAGCCACAATGTATAAAGCATACTTCCTCTGAGTCAAGAACATCCCTTGTAGTCCTCTTGCGATCTCAATAGCAAGAAAATATTTAGCTTTTCTCAAGTCTTTCATCTTGATGCAATTGCTTAAGTACTCTTTGAACTTTACTACCATCTTCAAGTCATTGCCGGAAATGATTAAGTCGTCCACATAAACTAGAAATCTCAGCGATTTGTCACCCTTGATGTCAGTGAAGAGTGAGTAGTCAGAGTAAGACTGCTTAAAACCAAACTTCTTCAATGCACTCATCAGCTTCGTGAACCAGCATCGCGGATCCTATTTCAGTCCATAGAGTGACTTTCTCAGGTGACACACCTTCCCTTCTCCAGCCGTCTGAAACCCAGGAGGCATTTTCATGTACACTTCCTCCTCCAAGTCTCCGTGCAAGAATGCGTTGTGTACGTCCATCTGGTGAACTTACCAGTTCTTGGCAACCGCAACTTCCAACAATGTTCTCACTGTAGGTAACTTTGCCACCGGCGCAAATGTCTCGTCATAATCTTCTCCTTCTACTTATCTGTTTCCACACACCACTAGTCTTGCTTTGGGTATTTCCACTGTTCCATCAGCATTGAACTTGTACTTATAGATCCACATACATGCCAGCGCTTGCTTTCCTTTAGGCAAGCTCGTCACATCTCATGTCCTTTGTTCTTCAAGAGCCACTACTTATGTTGCCATCGCTTCTCTAAACCGTGGGTCTAACATAGCTTCTTTGAAATACCGCGGCTCTTTCTCTGAAGATATAGCTGCAAGGAACACTT
The DNA here is from genome assembly GCA_932364175.1 of Eruca vesicaria subsp. sativa. NCBI lineage: Eukaryota > Viridiplantae > Streptophyta > Magnoliopsida > Brassicales > Brassicaceae > Eruca > Eruca vesicaria. Next base: position 240,748 of record CAKOAT010530709.1, read on the forward strand.
GATGTTTCTCAGAGAACACTGCATCGGTGACATAAGCAGAAATGGGATAAGACGACGTACCTTGGACCGTTGAGGACCTTGATGGAGCGGTTGATGGTGGAACGAGAGTGGTGTTTTTTTTATCAAGACACTGAGCGTTGTAAGTAACATAATCTTTGAGCTTGACAGAGGGCTTTGAGATGCGATGTCCTCTCCCTAGCTGCTCCTCTTGCGCAATCATATTACTCTCAACTCATCAACCGGTGTCACAACATCTGTCTCAGTCACTGATTCCCCAGAAGTTGCAACCTCTTCATCGCTCCTTCCTAACTCCTCAACCGGAAGATCTTCATCACTCCCCCTCAGCTCCATAACCGGGAGCTCGTAGACTGACGAAGTTGAGTCGTTTTCCTCTGTCTCGAAAGGAAATGAACACTCATTAAACACTACATCACGCGATGTAAAGAACTCATGACTCTCCAAGTCATACAGTCTCCAGCCTCGTTTCCCAAATGGATATCCCACGAAGACGCACTTTCTGCTTCTCTCTTCAAATTTGTCTTTGTCACGAGAATTCTTATGAGCAAAACACAGGCACCCAAAGACTTTGATATCGTCATACGATGCAGCCTTGCCATACAGGCACTCGTACGGTGTTTTTCCATGTGGCAAGCTAGATGGCGTTCTGTTGATTACATGTGCTTCTGGCACTCTCCCCAAAATTTGATGGAAAGGCTGGCTTGAAACATCAGTGATCTCGAGACATTCAGTATGTGACGGTGTTTACGTTCGACCCTACCATTCTGCTGCGGAATAGACACACACGACATTTGGTGGACAATGCCGTTGTCCGAGAAGTACTTCGACAGACACATGAACTCAGTCTCATTATCACTCCTAACCTTTTGAACCGAGTTCCCAAACTATCTCTCAACGAAGGCGCATAAGTTTGGTAAGATCGTCTTAACCTCTGATTTCTCAAGAAGTATATGTATCTAGACAGCTCTGGAGAGGTCGTCAACGATCGTAAGGAAGTACACAGCACCGCATGAAGATGTCACTCTGTAAGGACCCCAAAGATCAACATGTATTAATTCAAATGAAACGGAAGCTTTATTGAAACTTTCAGAAAATACACCACGAGTTTGTTTGGACTTGAAACAGATGTCACATCCACCAAATTTCTCCTTATTGTCTAAAAAACCAGAAAGAAAAGGTAAATGTCCTAAAACACCAAAGACAGGATGTCCCAATCTTCGATGCCACAAAGTCTTGTCTTCACCCGACTTAACTCTAAGACCTCGCGCCAAAGTAACATCCCGATAAATATAAACTCCACCTCGTTCTTCACCGGCTCCAATCAGGGTCCTCGTAAAACGGTCCTACAACATACAAAGAGTGTCAGTGAACACAGCCAAACAACCCGTCTGCTTGAGGAGTTTAGCAACCGACATCAACGTGCAGTTCAAGTTAGAAACAAACAAAACATTTCTCAAAGTGAGCTTGTCTGATAGACGTAATAAACCGCTCTTGGATGCCTTTACTTGGCTACCATCAGCGAAACTAACAGGGAAATAGACTATGTCCACTGTATCGGTGAGCAAACCCAGATCACCGGTCATATGGTGAGATGCTCTGGTGTCTAGAATCACCTCACCCGTTTGACGCTTACCATTCATTTTGTCTGGAATAGGTGCCGGTTTCTGCTGCTCGAGAAGAGACATCAACGATGCCCACTGCTCTGGTGAAAGACCGGGAACTCCTGACCCTGTCGCGGCTTGGGCCACATTAGAGCGAGGCTGCTGACTGCGACCTCTTCCTCTTCTTTTGCCACAACCACCACCACCACGATCACTTCCTTGATTGCGCTCTGTCCACCAGTTCGGAAAGCCGACAATTTGCCAACAATCCTTCTTGTCATGACCAGATCTTCCACAGTGAGAGCAGACCACAGATCCTCCACGACTGCGAGCCACTGCTGCAATCAGACCACTCATCGTTATGTTTTCACCAACTTCGGTTTTTGACACATAGCTGACAGCACTGAGTCGAGATCGGGCAGAGGATCCATTCCGATGATGTGAGTGCACATGTTGCCAAAGCGCGCATCGTCAAGTCCCATCAGAAACGTACGCACCTTCTCTTCTTCATAATCTGCGATGATCTTCTCAGACGCATCACACGTACACTTAGGAAGTGGCTTGTAGTTGAGTAGCTCCTCCCACTTCTGTGAAACTCGACCAAAGTAGTCAATAATAGAGGAACCACCTTGCTTACATGCCGATAACTCTGATCTCAGTTGATGCACGCGTACTGCGTTACCCACCGAGAATCTCCTTTTCAGATCACACCACATCTTGTGCGCATCAGGCGTGAACGTCACGATATATCTGACCGCTGGTGAAATTGACGCCCTTATCCAGCCAACGATCAAAGAGTTCACCGTCTTACAAATCTCTGCCTCAACTCGCTCTTCAGTCTCGCTCGACATCTTCAGAATACCGTTAATGAAACCGATCTTGCACTTTGCACGAAGCACGTTCTCCAACTCTGATGACCACTCGCCATAGTTCTCTCATGTCAACGAGACGGGTGAGATGGATACACCTGGATTATCCGACGGATGAAGATTGTACGGTGACGTCGTACCAATGTTACTGCTAGCTACTTGCAGATTTCACGATTTCTTTAGACATGATTTTTTCCTCCTCAACGTTTCTTCCGATGGATATCTTTTTTAGAGAGGCTCTGATACCATGTAAACTAAGAATGTTTTTTTTTCTCAACGTTTCTTCCGATGGATATCTTTTTAGAGAGACTCTGATACCATGTAAACTAAGGAAGAAGAAGTTGAGAATGTTCTCAGTTGTATTCACGATGTGGAAACTACATATATACTTGTTACAATGAGATCACAACACATTAGATCTTCATTTATTGATATCTACTCATTAATATCACAATATTTACGATGTAACTTACTCCCCAAATCTCGATGTAACCATAAACCGATGTAACCGGACATACCGATGTAACCATAAACCGATGTAATCATTGGCTAACAACTATCATCGGATAACCATCGGCTAACAACTATCATCGGATAGTAAATCTGCCTTACGTTGATACAAATTAAATCAGCCTATCCTTTGGCTTTGGTAAGCAATTGTTCAAGCAATAACTAAAACGAAGAGATGAATAATAGAACAATCGAAAACTTTATCATTGCAAAAGTGAAACATCCCACACACCTTCAGCAACTAAACGGAGAAACCACAAAACCAAAGATTCAAACCAAAAAGAAAAGACTCCTTAAAAACCCCTAATGATCTCAAATATTATTCGCATATAAAAGAGAAAGAAAAACGAAACGATCCAATTCCAGATCCGAAACTTAGAACCCGTGGATCTTGATCTGATCCTTCTTAGCAATCCCAGTCTGAAACAAAAACTGAGAAACTTTCTTCCTCTGATCACCCTGAAGCTGAATGATCTTGCCTAGCCCCTTGTCCTCCACAACGTTCCCGTTGCAGCAAAAGTCTTTCTTAAGATCCTTGAGAATCTTCTCGTAGCTGTATTCTTTCTTCAGACCTTGAACCGTTGTCAAACTCTTTCTCCCATTCCTCTGCTGGATACGCACGTGGATGTACTCTTTTGTCCCTGGTGCATCTGTGTCTTGGGCTTCTACGAAAGGGTCGTATGCTAATGGAACCTGGATGTCTACCTCAACCATGTAAAACTTGGAAAGCTCTTTGGATTCCCCTCTGCACATAATTGGAAACAACAAGTAGTTAAAGATCATAAACAAGAAACCAAAGTCCATAATCTTCTTAGAAAAAAAAAGAAGTATGGACTCTATCAAACAATAAAAAAAAAAAAATCAAAAACAGAGCTAGATCAATTACAAGATCTTAGATTAAACTTGAGTCAAACCTAACAATCAAGGAAACCAATAGGATAGGATTATGAAGATAATCTAATAAAGCAACCGGATCCATAAGAAAAAAACTACGAAAGATTGGAAAAGGAAACCGTACCTGAAGATGTTGGGACGAAGACGATCGAATTAAGTGTTTGACTTTTGTGTTTTCAATTGATGAAGAAGAGACGAGATGATAGGTGTGTATTTATAGGACATTCCTTAGGAACCTTTGCTTTAAAAAGGCGGTTAGATCGTAGCCGTAGATCTATCGATTAACTTTATGACACGTGTATGGATAAGTGCTATTCGGTGACCTAGTTGGATGGTTCACGTTAAGAATAATTATCCTTCGGCTTACAATAAACGCGCAAGTCTCTCAGATTCCTGGGGCCCAATAAGAGCGTTCATTTGATAAGACAAAACGGTAGCGTGTAATAAAAGCAATAAGTATGAAACCTTCTTTTCTCAACAATTTGCTAGAAGATTCGCGAGGACAGACAATGTAACTTGAAGAAACTCAAATTCGATACATGCATGTGTGGTTGTTGTTTGACGGACGAAAGAAAAGAGGAACCGTACATCTTTATTGATCAAAGCTTACTTGTTGCTCAAACTTCGGATGATGTATGGAAGCATACCGCCATGATCATAGTACGCCAGTTCCAACTAATCATTCCCATAAACCAACCTCACGTTAGAGACCTTTTTAAAAATATGCTGACAATAATTATTATAGTCAAACCACGTTCCAAATAGTGTGTTACTACCTTGGAATCTAACCGCAAAGTACATGTAAAAGATTTGCCAGTATCCGTAGTCACCGTTATGTCTTGACTCGGTTTTATCTCATTGACCTTGCTAGGAAGATGGATTGTGTAGCGTTCATGACCAGTTAATCCAAGGGTTTCTGCATCCTCACCAGGCTTAAAACACAGAGGAACAATCCCAATACTAGCCAAGTTGCTGCGGTGGACTCTATCGAAGCTTTTGGCAATAATAGCTTTCACTCCCTAATTAATAATGTTAAGATCTCAAGGTTACGTGATGGTAGATATAGTCAAGAGCTAAACAAGCCTTTTAGATGAATGATATTGCTATCAGTATATCATGCATGCTTACCAGAAGCTTTGGACCCTTTACAGCCCAATCCCGACAGTAACCACTTCCATACTCTGCACCAGCTAGTATGATCGTATCCTGTCCAGCGGTTTTGTATCTCTGCAGATATGTTCAAATGAAACCCTAACTCATGGCTTTATGGTTTTGAAATTTGTAAGAGAATTGTACTCACAGTAGCGGCATCAAAAACACAAAGTTTCTCCCCCGTAGGAATGTGAACTGTCTTGGGGCCAATTTCTCCATTTAAGAGCTCGTTAACAATACTTGTATTGGAAAATGTACCACGTGTCATCACCTCATGGTTTCCTCGACGGCTTCCATATGAGTTGAAATCAGATACCTTGTCTTTTAGAAACTCTGCAGCAGGACTGTCTTTGTGGATGGTCCCTGCTGGTGAAATGTGGTCTGTGGTTATGTTGTCTCCAAATTTCAGTAAGCAATAAGCATCTTTCACTTCACGAGGGCCAGGTGGATTTAAGCCCATGTTCTTGAAATACGGAGGTTCATTGATGTATGTTGAGTTTGAATCCCAAGAATATGGTGTACAACTTGTTGCCACATAGTTCCTCTTTGTTATGGTCTCGTAAGTGCTCTTGGACAGGCTTTGTAACACACTGTTCTGAAGAGCCTATTCAAAATACCCAATAAACAAGTTCACAAAGAAGTTACAGAAGTCCTCAAGAGAGTTCAAAAAACGTACCTCATTAACTTCTTCACTGCTTGGCCATATGTCACTTAAGTATACATTCTTTCCATCTTTGCCAGTTCCAATTGGTTCTGTCTCAAAATCGATGTTAACCGTTCCAGCAAGCGCGTATGCAACAACTAATGGGGGCGAAGCAAGATAGTTTGCTTTTGCATACGTATGAATACGCCTTCCAAAGTCTCTACTACTAGAGAGCACAGCAGCCGCAACAATATCTGTGAAAGTTGAGAAAGGGGTAATAGAAATCACTTAAGTTCAGCCATAATTCTTGTTTACAAGAAGAATTTTTAAAAAGGAAAGGGAGATGACTGTTGCGTTGATGTTCTAATACCAAATCTTATAAACAGTTTAACACAATGGGTAATAATGTAAGAGCAGATTATCGGTTGAGACACTGTTTGGTTCTTAAATTTTTTTGTTTTCTGATTTAAAAAAATAAATAAATTAAATATAAATCAATTCCAGACTGCCACATATTAGTGGGGTCCGCAAACAGTTAGCGACATTCCTTTGAACATTTCTTATTTAACGACATTTAGGCAAGGGTTTTGGAAAAAAGTGGTGTCCACGGGTAAGAACTCTCTTCCTACCCCCAATAATGTTACTCTAAGAGTTCTTTAAAGCTTTTGACTTCAGACGAAATTGGGCTTAATCCATTTAAACTTGTATATGGGTGTTAAATGGGTAGGCTCTCTATAAATGGTCATCTCCTAAACACAATGAATCTACCATGGACATTCCCATATACAAAACATCCCAAAGGGCTAAGCCTAATTTCTTCTACAGACAAAAGCGGTCGTTTAAACCATGGTCATTAGCCAGCCAAAATTACTTAAAAATTAGGTCAAAGTCGATTTAGTAAAAAGTTATTGATATTCATACTAAAAATGCTTACTTAAATATGACTATGAATCTTATAGGACGGTTAAGAATAGTGAAGTTAGACGTGTATTTTCATAGGGTGGTAGAATTGTCGTCTATTTAATATTTTTCATCATTGTAATGGTATAATAAATCAGACGTTAAAACAATATGACCATGGAGTCATGGATTATCTATTTAGACATGGAGGATCCATTTAACCATCCTAATTTATTATGTAGACTCCTTGACCAGTCAAGTTGGTCATGATCCTATTTAATTTTGGTCATATCTAAGCATGTCTTGGACAATCAATGTCCGGTAAAAGAAAATGTGCAGTTGGACGAGTTCTAAGAACATCTCATTTGACACCCCACTATGTATGCGCATGAAGGGTTAGAGATTTCTTTTTGGTTAATTGTAAAGGAAAGAGCGCTACCATTTTCTGAAATAGCAGATGCAGTTGACTCATCAAGATCACCAGTTCCCCAAATGGACGTTGTGAAGCCCTGGCGGAGAAATTGGAATCCTTGTTTGTCCAAGTACTCTTGCAGCCCACTGAAGAGAAATGTAAAAAGTAGGTTAAGAAAGAGACATCATAAATCTCTTATACCGTTTGAAATGGAAAATTAACTGCCTCCAAACAAACCTTTGAAGCAGATACTCCTTGAAAAATCCATAACCAGGAGAAAAACTTGTCCTAACCCATGGTTTAACCTGAACAGCAATGTCAAAACATGAATTATAACCCAAGTCAGGTGACAAAACTCTCTATAGCAGAATGAGAAACTCACTTTCAAGCCAATGTTATAAGCCTTTTTAGCAACAAGTGCAACCTCAACCATGTCACTAGGACTTGTTTTGGTATTACCACTCGTAATGGTCGCAATAACAACACTTCCATGTTTAACCTCAGCTGGTTGTCCCATGAACGAAAACTTGGCATTTTTTTCTTGTTCTTCTTTCGGGATTGCAAACCCCTTTCAGTAATCAAGTCATAAAGATCTTCCTTATGAAAAATATTTACATTCGTTGGTTCTTTAAAGCAAAACATACTTGCATCTTCTCACCTTGAACCCTGGAGGATTGTCAAGACATGCCTTCCAGTCAGCCTTCATGTCTTTCAAAAGAACTCGGTCGTGAATCCTGTTGAGTAGAACACAGAAAGAAACTCAAAAGGAAACATGGTTGTTTAAGTTAGATGATGACTTATATAAGTGAAAGTATATATGTATACCGTTTTGGACCATAAACACATGGCTCAACATCTCCCAAATTCAGCTGTAAACAAGATGTGTATGCTATTTCTTCTTGCGGCTGCAAAGGCCAGCCCATTGGGGGTTGAAACTTTTGACAAAAAAATAATAATAGTTCAATTACAGTGAAATGACAAGGTCTGTTCTTACCTCATTGTAGTCAATAAACATCTTGTTTGCGCGCAAGTATGATTCGATCGCTGCAACCTAAAACAAGCACACAAGACAAATGAATATAGAACGTTAGAATGAATAAGAAAAAAAAAAAAAATAAGAAACTTAGTGGTAAGAAATTTCAAGAACATAGTGAAACTACACTGATTAACTAAAAGATAAACATAAACTCTCACAGTTTCATCGCTTCTTCCCTTCAACTTCAGGTACTCCAGTGCGACATGGTCAACAGGGAAGAAACCCATTATTGCCTCATATTCTGGGGATAACATTGCAATTTTGGCTCTACCATCTACTGATAGTTCACTCATTGCCTCTCCTTCATATACAAAAAGACAAATAATGTACACAGGAAACTGAATTGCACTCTCCAAGACTTAATTACATAATAAACCATTACTCTCACCGTAAAACTCAACAAAATTGCCAAAAACACCATGATTCCTTAGCATTTGAGTCACGGTTCGAACCAAATCAGTAAGCGAAACTCCAACCCTCATTTTCCCAACCAACTTAAATCCAACCACATTAGGTAGCACCACGCTGATTGGCTGTCAGTTATTACCAAATCAGAGGCAGATTACAAATTTACAATATGAACTTTTGACACAAATGTACACACCTGACCAAGTATTGCTGCTTCTGCCTCAAGTCCTCCCACTTCCCACCCAGCAACTCCTAAAGCTGTGTTGGAATATGCACCAACAACACTGTCAGGGTACAAATATCCATCTGAGTTACAAACGACACTGCAGAGATACTCCAAGTCTACCTGCAGGTTGAAAAAGAAAATATCATTATAAAATGCATACTAACAATATAAGAAACTTAGATTATAACAACGGAAGCATCATTCACGTACCTGATGAACAGTACTAGACACGGGAGAAGCGATCAGCATGTTGTAAAAGGCTGATGAAGCCCACTTAAGGAACATAAACCTTTCCCAGTTTTTGTCAGATTCTAGTTGCATACCTTTTCGCCAAGTTTCTGGTTTTTCCCCATATACTTGGTCCGAGTGATCAAACACAAGATCAACAGGAACCTGTAGGAAGAAATGAAGTAGAAAATTATGGATAATAACATATTGGAAACTGCTTTAGATTCGGCACATCATAGATCAAAAAGGAAGCAGTTAACTAACCTGTGGATTAATCTTGTTAGGATCATGACCAAGACTCTTCATGGCATCCCTCATAGCAGCAAGATCAACTATAACTGGCAATCCAGTGAAATCCTAACCATAAAAATGTACTATCACATAACGTAAATGGTAAAAGTTATCAAATACAAAAGAAAAGAAAAGAGAGACAGGGTACCCGTAGCATAACACGGGCAGGTTTGAAGGGAATCTCAACTTTCTTACGAGATGTATTCTCCCAATCCATTATATTCCCAATATTATCCTTCGTAATGTGAAAGTTGTCACAATTACGAATAGCTGATTCCAGTAGTATCCGAACAGAAAATGGTAACCTATCTGCAACATATTACGAAACATGTGTTATATATTACCGACATAAGTATGACAAAGAAGAGATTAGAGGTAACAAGAAAAGCTTCTTACCGATTCTTGGATCGTTTAAAGCTGGTAAAGAGTAGAACTTCCCATAGTTTCCACCATCAGGCTTGTGAAGCGTTGTTATGATATCCTTGTAGGCATGTTGAGAAGCTACTTTTTCATAACAAAACTGTTAGATTAGAAAATGATACAGAAGTAATCATACTATGAACATCATCACATGAGTTAGCTCCTAGTTTTTTTTTTATTTTCAGAACAAATAAAAATCGAGAATAGTTCAGCCACATTGAAATGAACTACTGTATTCCCAAAACTTAAAATAAAACAAGATTAGTAAACAAGGATTCTTGTGTCGCAAGCTAAAGAAACGGATATGTAAACAAAGACAAACCACCAAGTAATACCAATGGTAGCGAATTTCCGTTTAAATTTCTGTAACACCAAAGCAGCAATTCTGGTTTGAGCTCGGAGGCTCGCAGGCGACCGCCAACTAGTGCCATGACTCCACCGCATGGTGGCAGAGCACACTGGAAGCAAGCAGAAAGCCGAGGCAGAGGAGATCTTCGACAGGGAAGAAGAAGCAACTTGCACGCCCTAAGAGGCACACCTAAACATGGCGTAAAATCAAAACGACATAGGTGATCAGACAACTCCAAAAGGTGGAGGAGCACAAGAAGGATGAATGGAAACCCTAAAACATGGTTGAAGGAAGTTAGAATCAGAGAGAGAGAAAGTCAACAAAGCTTTTGTTAATTGTCTACCAAGTAGAGGCCACGTCTGGGTGTTACTCGTGAACTGTTGGATGGACTCAGAACGGACGGTTGGTGATTCCTCTTTGACCGCTGACAAATGAATCCAAGCGGGATCAACGGACCTTTACAGGAGGTGACATTCAAACTAACTAATGACTGTATAGAAGATTATTTCCCTATTCAAAATCAACTTTTGCATTTTACGGATCAGACCATTACACGAAGATCAAATCTCTGAGGAATGGTGAAAAAAGATGAAGATTTGGAGGATACAAACATTATATTTATTTTTTGCACTCAAGAGTTTTATCCTCAAGGAGACCCACGCTATTCTTTTCCATCCACATGGTCCAGATGAAAAAGGATACAAACTACTTTTTCAGAAAGCAACAAAGTAACATATGAGATGAGGACATCTCTGAACTCTACTGAGGATTTGGAGGACGACTGTTTGCAGCAGAGACTCTAGATCCCCACTCCAAAAGCTCCTTGCTTGTATCATCTTTATGCACTATTACCTCAATGAAACAAAAGCTCTCCTTCTCCTCATTCGTTGCCGTGCTAATCGCCTTCACAAGCTCCTCCTCGCACCTCACTTTCGCAGTCCAGCATTTACCTTCTCCGTTATGAATAGCCTCAACAAAAGCCGTGTAGTTCCAGTTCTTTATCACATTGTAAGGACCATCATGAATCTCCACTTCAATAGTATACCCTCCATTGTTGATGAGAAAGATTATAGTTTTCTGCCCACACCTTATCATCGTCGACACATCCTGTGCGGTAACCTGGAAACTACCGTCACCAATACAAGCAATAACACGTTTGTTAGGTGTGGCTTGAGCATAGCCTAGAGTAGCACCAACAGACCAACCAATCGACCCATACTGCATTTGGAACTCGTAGCCACATCCTTCAGGGAGCTTCAGCTTCTGACAATTGAACCAAGAATCCCCTGTCTCAGCAATCACAGCTGTTTCAGAACACAGCAGGTTCTGAATGTGTTGAAACAGCACATTAACCCTCAAAGGCTCCTTGGGATTCTCTCTCAGAGGCTTCCCTTCAGGGACATAGATCCGATGGTAATTCTCATAAGCAGTGTTGTTACGCTTGATCCGTTTCGCTAAACCGCTAAGAAAATCCTTCATCAACACACACCCAAAAGCAGGTCCGTTACCGATGGTAACCCGATCCGGCTGCACGATGATAGCCTTCTCCTTCTTGAGAAGCAGAGAGTACCCAACAGAGCTGTAATCATTAAAAATAGGACCTGCAAACAGATAGGCATCAGCAGACTCAACAATCTCAGCGCAAAACGCAGTACTCACAGCTCCCCAATACGTCCCTATAAAATGCTCATGATGCTCAGGGACTTGCCCTTTAGCAGCTGGCATCACAGCAACACCATACCCAGAAGCATCAGCAAGCTCAACAAAAGCTTCATTAGCCTTGGCAACACGTATCTTCGACCCACCAACGAGAACCGGCTTCACAGCCTTGTTCAAGAACTCAGCAGCTGCCTCCACCGCCGCGTCCAAACCAATCTTATTACTCACTTTAGGCACAAGCGAGAACGGAACAGGATGACGACTAAACGTAGGAAGAGGAATCGCAGGTAAATTGCAGCTGATACTAATGTAAACAGGTTTGCTCTCTTTCAAAGCAGTAGAAATCGCAGTATCAATAAGCTCGTGCGCCTCTTCTAAGTTATTAATCACAGCTTGATAGCACGTGACCGCTTGAAAACACCTAAGCTCTTGAGTGAAATCAGGTAAACCGATGGTATGGTGAAGAATCCGGTTCGTACCGTAATCGTTCGAGTTCGGTCCACCGACGATGCAGATCAGAGGGAGATTCTCGCTGTACGCACCCGCGATCGCGTTCAGGACGCTTAATCCTCCGACTGTGAAGGTGACGACGCAGGCTCCTACGCCGCGGGATCTGGCGTAACCGTCGGCGGCGTATCCGGCGTTGAGCTCGTTGCAGCAGCCGATTAGCTTGAGGCTTGGCTCGGCGATGAGGTGGTCGAGGAGCGTTAGGTTGAAGTCTCCCGGGACGGAGAAGACGTCGGTGACGCCGATCTCGACGAGGCGTCGAGCTAGGTAACGGCCGAGAGTTGCGTCGCAGGGGTTGGTGGTGGTGGAGTGGGGAGGAGTTGAGGTTTGGACGGTTGAGACGGTGCCGTTTGGTGGACGGCAGATGTCGCCGGTGGTTGGGTTGCACGTGTCGATTGATCCGATCACAGTGTCCATTGTAGTTGATTGTTTTTTTTTTTTTGGAATCGAAGTTGGGAAGAAGAAGTGAAAGTGTGAGTATTTTTCCTGAGAAGATTAGTGGAATATAAAGGAGACTGAAACCGCCATTAGAGACGTAAAACAACGGTGGCAAAAACTGATTAAACAACGGTGGAATAGAGAGCGGTTTAATCTCAGCCGCAGATTTATCTGTAGGTATCAATGACGACACGTGTATAAATCTAACTAGATCGTGGGGGGCAAGGTATGAAGATTCACGGGTGGACTAGTTAGGTGTGAGAAGCAGCGAATAACTACTATCATGCGCAAAGCTCATCCTTGGGCCCACGACAAAGAAAGATAAACAAACGGTCTACTAGAAAACTCGACGGTCAATGAAGAAGACACGTCGACGACCAAAAATTTGAATAGGAAGGAGGAATAAACATCCCGTACGATGAGGGTGACGTGTCAAAACCACGTAACTACCAAAAAAAATTCTTTCTTTCTCTCTAACCGTCGATTTTCCCGCTTTTTTCTTCCACTACAAACTCAATCCTTCGGATCCTCAAGCTTCCATCTATTCGTACGCGCCGAGGCGAAGCAATGAAGTAAATTTCCAGATCTCCGTTGAGAAGGAACAACGAACTCCACCGCTACATGAAGATACCACATCTTCTGAAAAAGAACTATGGTCCTTTTAGTTACTAGCAGATCTGGCTTAAAAAAATATGTGAGCCCTGTACAATACAAATATTTTTTCACCTATGTTAATGAATAATGTTGAAAAATTAGGCGCTTAGTTTACAATAGTTTGAAAAAAATAAAAACCCTAAATTAGTAAGGTGATGTTTGTTTCTGGTTTTTGCTTTAGTTTTTGTTTTTTGTTTTTGTAAAAACCATTTTTTTATCCAATTAAGTTTTGGTTTTTAGTTTTTGTTTTTGTAAAAACCATTTGATTTGCCAATCAAGATTTTTTAAAAATGGATTCCTTACATTTTAGGGAAACTAGTTTTTCAATTTCAACCAATTTATGAAGAAAAACCAAAAACCAACTTTTGCGAGCTTTTAATAAAAAAAACGAATTTTATTTTATTTTTATAGAAAATAGTCAAATACAATTAAGAAGTAAATAAATAGTATTGCATAAAGAGAATTTTGCATACAAGTTTTTGTAGATAAGATATCATTTAAACAAAAATATAAAATAATTATTTGTGTGTTATATCTGTAAATAAATTTTGATATATATATATATATATATATATATATATATTAGTTGTTCACCATTAGTTATTAATACCTATACATAAAATTATTGAATAATTTTATTGAATAATTTTAAGAATTATTAGACACACTAAAAATTAGAAAAATATAAAAATGATTAATATTATATAAATTTTGAAAATAGCTAGGGCTGGGTGTTCGGGGTCCCAATCGGGTTTCGGTTCGGGTTCATTCAGGTTTCGGATTTTCGGGTTCATGAATTTCAGCCCCATTCGGATATTATAAAAATTCGGGTCGGATTCGGTTCTGGTTTAATCGGGTTCGGTTCGGATTTAGTAACATGTCCGAAATCTAGTTGAACCCGAAATAGTTTCGGTTTCAGATACTTATTGGGTTATCGATTCTAAAAATACTAATTTATACGCAATTAAATTCACTATATTTTCAATCTTTTTATTAAATTGTGTATTTAGCTTCTACAAACCGTATTGTTCTGCTTATAAATAATATTATGAAACTCATCTATCAACAATATAAGATTTGTCATTGAACTATATGTGACAACACGAAACATATCATGATTAATGATAAACCAAAGTCTTGTATGAACGAAAATCATACATAATGAAACATAAAAAGTTAAAGTTAACAACTAACAATTATTTAAACGTAAGAAGTAATATTAAAAATTAAAAAAACAACATTATTTAAACTTCAAAACAAATTTATTCGTAACTTAACTTCAAATGTAGTGTCAATCATAAACATTAATAACAGCCAAATAACACTATATATTAGACTAAATATTTGAGTTAATTATTTATATCATAACTAATTATTGTAGGTACTCAATAATATATTAATGTGTTTTGGAAACATATTAGAAATTTAGATTGAGTATGATATAAGTTTTTTTGGAATTTTAAAGTTTCGGGTTCTTTCGGATATCCATTTAAGTTCGGGTTCGGTTCGGATAAAACCAATAACCCAAAATACCGTAAAACAAGATCCATTCGGTATTTATGTCGGGTTCGGATCGGTTCGGAATCCTTTTTATCGGGTCGGGTTTTTCGGATTTTTGGGATTCGGTTTTTTTGCCCAGCCCTAAAAATAGCCATTCAAGTGTTAAAATAAATATATTATATATAAGAAATTATATAATTATTTCAAATTTTAAGCATTTTTTTATAATTCATAGATATTTTCTGATTTATATTTTAGTATGACACTTTAAACCATCGTTATTCTATTTTTAGATTTTGGTTTTAGATTTTAGTTTTTGGTTTTTAGTTTTTAAGTTTTTGGTTTTGGTTTCCAGCTTTTGGTTTTAGTTTTTAGTTTTTAGATTTAGATTTTGGTTTTTCTGTAGTTTTTAATTTTTCAAAAAATAATCAGTGCATTAATTAAAATAATAACACAAAACAGCAATAAAAAATTAGAAATTTCCAATCAATTTATAAAAATATAATAACGATGGGTTTAAAGTGTCATACTAAAATATAAATCATAAAATATCTATCAATTATAAAAAATGCTTACAATTTTAAAATAATTATATAATTTCTTATATATAATATATTTATTTTAACACTTGAATGGCTATTTTCAGAATTTATATAATATTAATCATTTTTATATTTTTACAATTTTTAGTGTGTCTAATAATTCTTAAAATTATTAAATAAAATTATTCAATAATTTTATGTATAGGTATTAATAACTAATGGTGAACAACTAATATATATATATCAAAATTTATTTACAGATATAACACACAAATAATTATTTTTAATTTTTGTTTAAATGATATCTTATCTACAAAAACTTGTATGCAATAATTCTCTTTATGCAATACTATTTATTTACTTATTAATTAAATAATTATAGTATTTGACTATTTTCTACAAAAAAGAAATAAAATTCGTTTTTTTAGTAAAAGCTCACAAAAGTTGGTTTTTGGTTTTTCTTCATAAATTGGTTGAAATTTTGAAAAACTAGTTTCCCTAAAATTTAGGGAATCCATTTTTAAAAAATCTTGATTGGCAAATCAAATGGTTTTTACAAAAACAAAAACTAAAAACCAAAACTTGATTGGATAAAAAATGGTTTTCACAAAAACAAAAACCAAAAACCAAAGCAAAAACCAGAAACAATCATCACCTAAAAACTAAAAACCAAAACCAAAAACTGAAAATCAAAATCGAAAACTTAAAAACTAAAAACCAAAAACTAAAATCTAAAACCAAAATCTAAAAACCAAAAACTAAAACCAAAAACTATTTCAAACAATCATCACCTAAAAAAATATTAGTGAAAATATGGAAATCTAGTATCCTCCCAAGACTACCCTAAAACCAGCACTGGTTACTAGAGGAAGAAATTAGCCGCTTCTAGATCCATCTCGTCCATAATGACGGTGGTAAACCTGAACAATCTTATAGACTAAGTGACTGAACCAAGTAGTGAGGTAATTGCTCATTGGAGTATTAAACTCAGTTTGTTTCTCCATTTTACTCTTTAGATTGTTTTCGTTCTTGTATCAAAATATTCAGTTTATCTTCTATAATACAAAGATTGAAGATTTTACCTTTTTTTTGCTGGTTTGATACTTCCCAATTTGGATTGGTTATCAATAGATCTAAGGTTGTGTGTTTTGTTATCATTCAGTTCAAACTCTTGTATGAAGATTCATTTGGGGAAAGAGATTCAACTTCTTTATGATTCATATTTATTTCTAGCTGCTTAGGATAATTAATCATTGCTTAAACAGCTTAATTATACAAAGATTATTGATAGGCCTATGAAGACTTGCACATATCCATCCATCTATCTTGTTAAGATTGTAATCAACATAAGCTATACTATCGCACTCATTCCTCTGCTTGTCTCATAGCATTGGAATCTTGATTGAAGTCAAAGCATCAATGACTGAGAAGAAGAGAAACTGTGTATTTCCCGAGAAAATTAGTGGAATATATTAGTAACGTAAAATACCGGTAGCAAAGAGTGATTAAACAACGGTGGAGTAGAGAAGATAAATCTCAGCCGCAGAAATATTATGAAGCTATTTAGAGAAGATACGTGTATATATTTAATCAGATCGTGGAGAACAAGTAAAGAAGATTCACGGGTGGACTAGTTAGGTATGAGAAGCAGACAATCATTACTTTCCCAATAAAACAACGGTTCGCTACAAAACCCCCAGGTGGCCAATGGTTTACTAGAAAACTCGACGGTCAAGGATCCGACTCGTTTTTTGGATTATAGTGAAGGGAAAGAAGACACGTCGGTGAGTAAAAATTTTAAAAAGAAAGGAGGAAAACGCCATCACGTAACTACCAAAAAAAAACTCCCGCGCTTCAAAGACTTTTCTAAACCCTAATTGACTCATCTTGCTCTAACCGCCAATTTTCCACCCATCTTCCTCCACTAGTACTTTTTCTTTTTTGGAACTCTCCTCCATTAATACTCAATCTTCGAGCATAAACCTCTATGTGCATCCTCAGATCCCATATATTAGTACGTGCCGAATCGAAACGATGAAGGATAGTTCTAGATCTCCGGCGAGAAGGAACGACGGATTAATCAATCCGGCATCTCCTTCTCAAACGATAGAGCGGGTACCACATTATTTGAGTTTACTTGCATCTTGTGATCGATACTCTCAAGGTAAAGCTTACACTTTTATTTTATGCAAAGAAATGAGGTTAGTTGAGAGAATATCATATAGTATTTATTAAGTTATTGGTTAGATGAATCTGGTTGCTAAGCTAGGATATCGCATAATGAACTCATGTGATTATAATGTTTTAGATGTGGATTACAATATATAGAGGTTGTGATTTCAAAAGTTTTTAAAGCTGTGAGTCCCTATTCTTTTCAAACCTCTTTCAGAGAGATTACCTGTTTATTTTGCTGAGGACAAGCAAAAAGGTAACTCTGAGGGAATTGATATACCATGATTTTGACCTGTTTTTAGTCATGGTATATTAGTGTTCTTACTACTAGTTACTATACTATAAAAGCTTTTAAACATATTTATGAGTTCGGGAGTATTTGGAAGAAAATTATGTTTTTGGAGCATTTTGGAGAGAACTGGAAGAAGCGTTCGATTCAGACTCGATCACGAGGTCGACACAGAGAGACCCGGATCGATCGACATGCATACTACATAATCGATCGATTATAAAGACCCATAAGCCAATTCGAGAGATAAGTTGACTTGAAGCTCAATCATCACCAAATGACAATTTTACCCCTGACGAGTTTTAACCTGTTTATATACTCTGCCAAAGTGTTAAAGGCAAGAGAGAGAGAGAGTTTTGTTGTATTCTTTTCACAGCAAAGTTTTAGGATTTTCATAGTTTGGAGAGAAGATCATCAGAGAGATTTGAGACTGGAACTCCAGTGTTTTCTACCTATCTATTTATTTATAATATGCAGTTCTATTTATCTATTTGTGTTATGAATTGCTTAGCTATGTATGAGTAGTTTACTTGTTATATTTAGGGTTTAAATATGTTAGAGGGATTAGCCCCAACTATATGATTGCTAGTTTTGATACTTATTAATAGGATGTTTTAATTGCTCATGGTTCTATAGTAGCTAACTACAAACATTGAATCCCAGATTATTTAGGTTGGATTAGAGACATCTAAGTGATTCTGATAATCCTAAACACATCCCTATTAAGCTAAGATTTGTTAGAAATATAATTGACAAGTTTGATTTAGAAGTCTTTAGTGAGTTTATGTTAACTTGTGTTTATTGCTTGACCGGACTCATCGATCAATCTTTCCAACAGAAAGCGATCGATGATGAGTTTAGTGTATCGGTCGATGTTCCTATAGAATAATGGATCGACACTTTCAAGTGCGACCAGTCGGTCATTAGACTTATTTATTTGAACATTAGTTTAAATAATTTGTTAATCAAGATAGATAATGCTCTATAGTATCTCGCAAGCAACTGAATAGCATCCTATATAATTATAATCCCGATACCTGAATAAAAACACTAAGTCTAGCATCTTTTCCATTTTTGTTTTAAGAGTCTTTGTTTCCCTTTGCGATTAAGTAACTGTCTTGCTTGATTAGGAATATTTCTTATTTACTCATTTATTGTTTCTGCTATTTATACATTCACCTAGATTTATACTTGACTAGATTTATAAGGTTTCCTAGCTCCTTGTGGATTCGATCCCTAAGTACTACAGCTGAACCTCTTATTTGAGAGAGTAATTCATTTCTTAGGGTAATTTGAGTGATATCAGTAGTCGCCATGTACGATAGGCTCTCATCTTACCAGCTGTTGGGGTCAAAATCGGTTACGACAGAATAAACGACCAAATATTTCCGAAAATTTAACAATAGGTTTTAGAAATACGAAAAAGCTTTGAGAAGAAGTCTAAGGACTTTCCGAACAAAGGAATTCCGTAAACTTAACAATCGTCATCTTGGAAATCATCGGAAAAACCGAATAAAACAATATGTGATTGTCCAAATTGGCTAAATTAGCAGAACACGGCCGTAACGTCCAAACTTCCCGGAACAGTAAAGCTGTTATAAAGATCGGAAACGGTAACCTCGAAATCAGCGTCTATGATTATTTCTCCTTATTTTCTCCGAGAGGATCTCGGGTCGAGAAAATGAGAAACGATCGAAACCGAGAAACCGACCAGCTCGCCAACAGGCAAGCTGGCCGTGCCTGAACAGCTTGGCTGTTGGTGAGCTGAACCAACAAGTCCAGCTCGCCGAGCAGCTCGACTGTTGGCGAGCTGAACCAACCAGTCCAGCTCGTCAACAGGTGAGCTGGCCATGCCCGACCAGCTCGCCTCTTGGCGAGCTGAACCAACCAGTCCAGCTCACCAACATGCGAGCTGGCCATGCCTGACCAGCTCGCCTGTTGGCGAGCTGAACCAACCAGTCCAGCTCGCCAACATGCAACGTGGCCGTGCTTGATCGGCTCGCCTGTTAGCGAGCTGAACTAAACCATCTATGCCCCGCGACTCGATCGTACTCTAACGTTGATCGTAACCTCTCTCGTTTCGTCTCGATCCGTCTTACCGTTAGAGTTTTACGATAAAAATCGTAAAAGATTTGTTTTCTAGTAAAACCTCGAGTAAATCGTGTAAAATGACAACGGTTAAACAAAACACCAAACATTGCCACACTATACGATTAACTTGAGATATTTTATAAAAACCGCTAAAGACTTGTTTTCTCGAAAAACCTCTAGTAAATCGTATAAAACGGCAACGGTTAAAAGAAACACAGAACACTGCCAAACTATACGATTAACTCGAGATGGTTTTAAGAATGACGTCGTATCAGGAAACGATTTCATTTATAGTCGTAAAATGGCTAAATCGCAAAATGGCTTGGAAAGTCCTAAAGCGCGAAAAAGCCTACTCACGACTTTAGACATGATCCAGCCCAAAGATATGATGACGGCTCACTCATTATTCGCAAGAGTAAAAAATGTCAAGTTTGAAGACAAAATAGAAGTTTTCCAAAGAAAAATGGAAAGATGTAGATAAATGGAAGATTTCCAATAAGCGCAAATCGGGGCGGAAAAGGAAAGACCAACCGCCTAGAGAAGGAGTATATAAGCAGAAGGTCGAGGACAATAACAAGGGACACGATTTTCAGAGCTCTCATCTCACATAAAAACTTAGCACTTAGAGTATTTAGGCAATTTTCCGTTTTTGTTATCGAGCTGCGTCTCAACTAGGGTTTTAGTCTTAGGTTGCTAGAACTAGTAAACTCGCCGTCAGCTCTTGTGGCCAAGGCTTTTTACCTCGTTGTACCACTCTTACGAAAAGTCGGAATAAAAACATCTTTCCTTTCTTTTTGATTCTCATATTATTTTACTATCTTTCTTGTATTCTGATTGCTTGCGTGTGGTTATTAAAATCTCTGGGACCTATGGAAAATTAGGATTTTCCCTAAGTTCCTTTATTTGCAGAAATTGACGGTCTGAATTTCGGTTCACACAGTTTGGCGCTAGAAGGAGGGGGGGGGGGGTTACGGATCTATCTAACTCTCAGATCGCATTACGCTCGATCAATTACGATGACAGAAGATCAACCAACTCTTAAAAACGAAAACGTTGAAACTCGAACTCCGGACGTGCCTACAGTTAACTCTACAGCCAACACTACATCGCTACAGGAGGCACTCTCCCCCTATCAAAAGAGGATGGACGAGTAGGATAAGCTAATTAGATCTCTCGCGAAACAGGTCGAAACCCTAACCACAAAGACCAAAGATATCCGCCCCCGCGGAACCACAAAAATCCGCGGAAGAAGACTCGATTTCGCGACTCCTATGGATCGTCCCATAACCGAGCAGGGTAATCAACCGGGGCAAACCTCCTAAAAAGATAACCCTGACACGACACAAAGGACTCGAAAAAATCTCCTTCTCGCGAACAGGAGGCTGAGGACGACAGTGTCGAATGGGTTAATCCGGAAACAAGTGACCAATCCGATCCGTTGGAGGAAGACGCTGACGTTTATCCAAGAAGGAGGAGACATCGCAGTCCTAAGCCCTAATCTTCTCGCGAACATTCTCCCACTGTGGACGAGGAGGAGCTCTATTGCATGGAGCATGCGGAAACGGCCCGAGGAACGATCTCAAGTTACTCGCAGCAAACGCCGACGGGGTAGGAAAACTGTTGAAGACCTAACTGAGATTCACGATCTCCGCGATTTCGTCACAAAAACAGCTGCAGCAGTAAAAGCAGTGAAGTCTCGAATTTACCATGCCACTAGTGCCACGCCTGAAATAGATTGATTGCTGTACAAATCTCGGAAAACGCCTTTTACGGCTCGTATCACCGAGATCAAGCTGCCTTATCCCAGAAAGCTCAAAGTGCCGACTTGCGATGGGACGACTGATCCCAAAGCACACATGCAGGCCTTCCGGATCAATATGGGGCGAGCCAAGGTCAAGGAAAGCGAAAAGAACGTGGGTTACTGCTGTCTCTTCGTCGAAAACCTAGAAGGGGCAGCGCTCGAATGGTTCGCTCGACTTAAACGAAATTCGATCGGGAATTTTTGCCAGCTTGCCTCAGATTTCCTAAAGCAGTACTCGATGTTCATAAATCAAGAAACTTTCGACTCCGACCTCTGGAGTTTAGCCCAGAAGAAAAATGAACCTCTCTGCGACTTCATGAGTAAGTTCAAACTCATCCTGGCTAGGGTTAGCAGAATAAGCGATAGAGCAGCCATCGACGCGCTAAGAAAGTCACTATGGTATAAATCGAAGTTCAAAAAGTGGATAACTCTCGAGAAACCGTGTACGATCCAGAACGTGCTCCACAAAGCTTCCGATTTCATCGTCATCGAAGAAGAGACTAAAATCCTGGTGGAGCAGAATAAACCGACGAAGACGTCTGCAAAAAATGCCGCGTTTGAGCAAAAGCAGAAAAAGAAAAACCCTCGTAACGACAAGTACGTCCATCACGAGGGACATGATCTCCAAGGGGCACATAACTACGCCATCAACTCTGGATCAGATCAAGAGTGAATTACGGGGAACACGTGGACCAGAAACTCGAGTTACGACGAGAACGCCTACTGCGACTTCCACCAAACCCGTGGCCATTCATCCGTAAACTGTAAAGTTCTTGACGCAAGGTTGGCCGCAAAACTGCTCGTGGGAGAACTATCTGAAGTATCCAGCGTAAAGGACCTAATCCGCGATTCAGGCCGCCCCCCGAAAACCGATAGGAACTCGCAGGCAGACAATTCGCCTCAAGGGAACCAAACGGGCGAGAAACATGGACGAAGACAAGACGAGAGAGGCAACTATGCTAACCACCGAAGGGTCAATATGATCATTGGCGAATCGCAATACTACTGCGATACCATCTCGTCCATCAAGTCCTATCGACGAAAAGCCGAGACGGGTGCGACCTGTTCAACACCGTCGGATGATGCTCCAAGAGGTATAATCGCCTTCGAGGAGGCTGAAACTTCCGCCATCGACCACCCGCATGCTGACCTTTTCGTCATCGACCTAGTTATAAGCAATTTAGAGGTCGCTCGAGTACTCGTTGATACCAGAAGCACCGTCAACGTGATCTTCCGCGACACTTTGACGCGAATGGGAATCTGATTAATAGAGATCGAGCCGATTCCAAAGCCGTTGACCAGTTTCTCCGGCGAAACAGCTATGACTCTAGGATCAATCCGACTCTCGGTGGCTGCAAAAGAAGTGACCAAAATTGTTACTTTCGCATTCGTCGATCGACCGACCATCTACAACGTAATCATGGGCACGCCTTGGATAAACGTAATGAAGGAAGTCCCTTCAACGTACCACTTAGGCATTAATTTCTCGACTCCTACGGGAGTCGGAGCAATTTGGGGATGCCAAAGACAATCGCGATCCTGTTTTTTAGCGAAACATAAGCTAAGGCAAATGGCTATCGCTATCGTAAAACCAAAACGGGTGGAATTAACTTCGCCAACCGCGGAAAACGACCCGGAATCGGCAACGGTCGAGAAGCAATAAGCTTCCGAACCCTTCGCTTCTACCCAACCAGAGGAGAAAAACCTGGAAAAAGACATCGATCCAGTGAGTAAAGCGATCGACGCGCCTACAGTAGCCGAGTAAACATACTCGCACCATCAACCAGAACTACGAGATGGCTTGATTCCTGAAAGGGATACGTAGGCAGCATGCCTAAAGACGAGTTTAGCTATCCCCCTCTCTAAAACGGGGGGGGGGGGG
>CAKOAT010530709.1:264339-344579 GCA_932364175.1 Eruca vesicaria subsp. sativa
AAAAAAAAACACTTGGTCGATTTCGACCACAAAGTTATACATCATATCAATATGAATGTTTTGAAAATAATCGGCGAGATGTCGCCTAAAGTCTTAGAGAAATATTCACAAGTCCATCCGCGACTATAAAATCACAAACGGTCGTCGATTGGCCCCGCTGAGCACATCTGCCGTCTTAAACAAACGCATACGACCCACTTTTCCTTATACATCCGACTATGATAAAATAGCACGCTATAAAAGAAATCCAAATTTTTTTTCAGCACCTTGGGGGATGCTCGATTTCGACCAGACAATTCATATAAGCCGAGAACCTATCGCGGACTTTAAATCGGTATGAAATAAGGTTAAAATCGTAACAGGAAAAATAAAAGCCGACTAGTCATCACAAAGCCTTAAAATGAGAGTAAACCTAGGTTTTGCTTTAACTCCAGCACACTGGTCTTTAACGTCTCAAGGCATGAATTGAGATCCTAAAGGTATGTCTCTTCGTCCACATCTAAGCGCTCGCAAAAAATCGAAAAATTCTGATGCAAGCAAAAAAAATAGGACGATCTACGCAAAGAGTTAGATACGAGACGACAACTCGTATTCTTCCCTCTACACTTAAACAAAAGACAGATTTCATACTTAGAAAAATTTCACTGATATAAACATTGTCCATTACACGCCGCCCAGCGGCATGGATTCAAAGCCACCAATGGCCAGTCTTGATAAAAATACTACAAACGATTACACTACAACAAACGACAAAAACATCAATCATCAAACCCATAAAACCTAGACGCCGAGTATTGGCCTGCATTCGCATCAGCCCCCAGCTGGTCAACCTCACCACCTTCGTCCGGGATTTCTGCGCAAACCTCAATCAAGTCCGGCGACAACGCAATGGGATCCCACTGTGCCCACATACGCGCCTCAGGGTCAAGGAGTTCAGACTGCTTCTTCTCCTTCCTATCCAAGCGCGCCTTTTGCTTGGCACACTCTTTCTCATACGAGTAGTCCGCGAGTTGAGTAAGGTATAATCTGCCAACCACACCGCGACACTCACGATAGTCGCCATTGGTTCTTTGCGCCTCATTAATCCTCGAGTATTGGGTCACAAACTGTTCACGACGAATCTTCATCTCCTCAGTGATTTCTCTCTTGCCCTCTCGACGAGCACAACAAACTCTCTGATCGGAAAGCTCCTTAACACGACAAGAGTCAGGCGCGTACTCCTCATTCACACGAGCAACCTCCCTTTCGGCCCACTCTTGAGCACGAAAGGAGTTAACGTCGATTTCCTCTTTAAAATGAGCGGCCTTCTTCTCCGCCAAATCCGCAAAACTCGGCAAGACGGCCTCGATGTTGCTCTTATTAAGAGCTCGACTCATAATAAGAAGGCCCTGCGAAAAAGAGAGAACAATAAGAGTTAAGCAAAAATTTCCGGTCATGTATCGGTAAACGTAAACCTAACCTGATTAAATTGCTCGAACGCTTTGATAAATTCCGTACACAGATCTTCTTCAGGAGCAACTGCATGGCGAACGCGCTTCGGAGTAAAGCTATTCCAACGGCATTCCCCGTTTTGAAGCAAATTCATAGCCGTTAGAAGGCCTTCCGAAAACGAAGGGAGAGGGTGGTCTCTGGAAGAACAAAAGAAAATGAATGAAATCGAAATTCTAGACGAAAAGTGCATGCAATCGAATCGCGATACCTTTCCGGCCTCATCTGGTCTTGAAAAGAGGAATGCAGTTCTCCTCAACCGATGCACTATCCACGCGAACATAGAAAATGTTTTTCTTCCAAGAAGGATAGTGCGACTCAATCGCCATGTCGCGACGAGGGCGCAACCGAACCCTTCCTGAATCCCCCTAGGGTTTCAATAAAGTGATCGGCATTGAGAGTCATGTCTCGCTCATAACTCAGCACTAAAATCCCGATGAGTCGTTGTAAACTGCCCGGAGTCATTTGACTTATCGACAGCCCAAGACGATGGGGGAACCGAACAAAGATCTCTGGAATCGGAAACCACAAATGACATTGCATCAAGAACGCATCATAGCATGTGAAATAGCCATCAGGCGCAGTCTCATCGTCCTCTCCAGCCGTCGGAAGACGAAACTCCACTGCGTAAGGGACACGACAGAAACGCCGAATGGAGTCAAGGCCGTTGGTACAGATCAGACTCGGACATCCGACGACACTGTTGGTGTAGAACGGAGGCGGAACCCAGGTCCCGGGCTTGGCAGACCTCGTTTCACCCCCGGCCGCTCGATATGCCTCAATATCCTTTGGATCAACTAAGGGTAGCACGAACTCTTCCTTTGGCTCTATGACATGATATTGCGAATTAGCCCCCATCGGAACCGTAATGATCAGAACTGGTCTCGGAGCGAGTTCTCCTTTTTGAAAACATGGTCAAAGGTGAAAAGAAAAGTGGGAAGGGAAACGAAGAGAGAAACTTTCATTACCTTAGGAAAATTTATGTGGAAAAAAGCGAGTAAAGAATTTGAAAACTTACTCCACATATTTATAAGCAAGATTTTACTATTCACCTTCGGACTTTTGGTCATTAAAGTTCTGCCTAATTCTATCAAACTTGCCAAACAAGTTCAAACCGCTCGCAAGAACTCTACGATTTTTACGGGCTGGGGCGCTAACTGTTGTGGTGAAAATCGGTTACGCCAGAATCAACAACCAAAACTTTCCACAAAATTAAGAATAATTTTTAGAAATACGAAAAAGCTTCGAGAAGAAGTCTAAGGACTTTCCGAACAAAAAAATTCCGTAAACTTAACAATCGTCATCTAGGAGATCATCGGGAAATCGAATAAAACAATCCGCGATTGTCCAAATTGGCCAAATTAGGAAAACACGGCCGCAACGTCCAAACTTCCCGAAACGGTAAAGCTGTTATAAAGGTCAGAAACGGTAATCTCAAAATCAACATCTACGATTATTTCTCCTTATTTTCTCCGAGAGGATCTCGGGTCAAGAAAACGAGAAACGATCGAAACCGTGCAACGGACCAGCTCGCCTGTTGGCGAGCTGAACCAACAAGTCCAGCTCGCCAACAGGCGAGCTGGCCATGCCTGACCAGCTCGTCTGTTGGCGAGCTGAACTAACCAGTCGAGCTCGCCAACAGGCGAGCTGGCCGTGCTTGACCGGCTCGCCTGTTGGTGATCTAAACTAAACCATCCATTCCCCTCGAATTGATCATACTCTGAACCGTGATCGTAATGTCTCTCGTTTCGTCTCGGTCCGTCTTACCGTTGGATTTTTACGATAAAAACCGTAAAAGATTTGTTTTCTCGTAAAACCTCGAGTAAATCGTATAAAACGGCAACGGTTAAACAAAACACCGAACATTGCTAAACTATACAATTAACTCGAGATATTTTATAGAAACCGCTAAAAGACTTGTTTTCTCGGAAAACATCGAGTAAATCGTATAAAAGGGAAACGGTTAAACGAAACACCGAACACTGCCAAACTATACGATTAACTCAAGATGTTTTTAAGAATGACGTCGTATCAGGAAACGATTTAATCTAAAGTCGTAAAACGGCTAAATCGCA
Organism: Eruca vesicaria subsp. sativa; assembly: GCA_932364175.1. Classification (NCBI taxonomy): domain Eukaryota; kingdom Viridiplantae; phylum Streptophyta; class Magnoliopsida; order Brassicales; family Brassicaceae; genus Eruca; species Eruca vesicaria. The sequence goes on from CAKOAT010530709.1 coordinate 267,903, forward strand.
AAACGTCTTGGAAAGTCCTAAAGCGCGATAAAAGCCTACTCACGACTTTAGACAGGATCCAGCCCAAGGATATGATGACGGCTCACTCATTATTCGCAAGAGTGGGAAAATATCAAGTTTGAAGATAAAATAGAAGTTTTCTGAAGAAAAGTGGAAATACTGAGATAAATGGAAGATTTTTGATAAGCGCAAAGCAGGGCGGAAAAGGAAAGATCAACCGCCTAGAGAAGTAGTATATAAGCAGAAGGTCGAGGACAAGAACAAGGGACACGATTTTCAGAGCTCTCATCTTACAGAAAAACTTAGCACTTAGAGCATTTAGGCGATTCTCTGTTTTTGTTATCGAGCTGCATCTTAACTAGGGTTTTAGTCTTAGGTTGCGAAAACTAGGAAAATCGCCGTGAGCAAGGCTTTTACCTCGTTGTACCGTTCTTACACAAAATCAGAATAAGAAACCTCTTTGCTCTCTTTTTCGATTCTCATATTATTTTACTATCTTTCTCGTATTCTGATTGCTTGCTTGTGATTAAGCAGATATCTGGGACCTCTGAGAAATTAGGATTTTTCCTAAGTTCCTTTATTTACGGAAAATTACGGTGTGAATTTCGGTTCCCACACCAGCACAAACATACAAAAGATGTAGTGAAATGGTCATTTCCTAAGCACAGAATTGAGGTTTTCTTCAAAGGTAAAGTTTATTAAAAATTCTCATTCCCCAAATCGTTTGTTGTGATTCTATCTTGAACACCCCCATTGGATTGGCATTGTCTGTAGCAGCTTCTCCACATTCTGCTTTTTGGGGTTAAGAATCTTACCAATCAGTGACATTCAATTTTTTTTTTTTTTTTATCACAAACGCATCATCTTGCTCAGTTAGCTTGATTTGATCGTCATCTTCTTCATACAGTTTTCATTTTCCCTTTATATCAGCCATATGAGCAGATATAAATCGAGCCATGGACCCCATACTGGGAAATTAGATCGGGTTGAAAGTTCCAGAAAGCACCACCAATACATCGATCTCCGGTTCTGAAAGTAATAAAGTTGCAGGAAAATCCCAACAACGATGGATCGATGAATACACCAAAGAATGTATTAATCAGAGGATCCACACTTCAAAGGAAGAGTGTATGATACGGATCACAGATCGCAGAGACAGGCAAGAGTGACTTCGTTGTATGAAGCTATTGAAACGTGAGGTATATGCCAACGCAAGACTTTCGAGAATGGAGAGAGCGCTTTGGTCACAAGGAGTGTAGGTTAGTCTCCCTTGTGATGATGGTGATGCAGCTGTGGTCATCGTGATCATCAAATGAGATCAGGAAGAGCTAGCCGCTCATATTCCATCTGCGTCTGTGGTCATTAATTATTAAAAGGTTTATATAAACTTAGTTGATCAAGGTTGCATAAACATATTTCATGGAACTGATGGAATACATTGTAACATGTAAAATAATTTTGTCTGTACAAAGGTTTTATTTTGGTGTTATACTTATCACTTTAAGCATACCTATAGTCTACGAGAAAACGGCCAGTTCATACATCAATAGAGGATCGCGGTTCCGATCAGTACATAAACTCACACCCTGTGCTAAAACATACATCAACTCAAATTATATTTAGATTTCATACGTCAACCAACACATTTTGGTAAATTCATACATTAACCGTGTCTCTGTTAATCAAATGTTAATGGAGTCTTATGTGGACTTAACGGATGATGATGTGGATTTACAAGAAAGATACGTGGAAATTAAGCCCAAAACGACGTCGTTTTTATTAAAAAAAAAATCATTTCAATTTGGTTTAGAGAAGATACGAACCCGGGTTCACCAGAGTAACTCAACCCTTACTCGACCACTCTGCCATATATCCGTCATTGGTTTAATGCATCATATATACATATTTAGAATTCATCGGTTCAAGGTTTCCCACAAAAATTCGTTGTCATTTGGTGTAGAAGGGAAATCGAACCCGGGCTCCAATCATAACCCCTTCCCCCACTCGACCACTCTACCATGTATGCTTTATTTGTTTAATACATCATCTATAGATATATTGGGTTTGGTAAGAATTGCTCAAATGTTTTATAAATAACAAAAGAATTGCTCAAATGTTAAATTTTAGGAAATTGAAAGTTTCAAGTTGTTTATATATTTTAATCCAAATAATTCATATTTGAATTTATAACCCAGGTTCGAATCCTCCTCTAAACCAAATGAAAACGAATGACATCTATACATATTTAAGATCCATCGGTTCCGGATTCCCAAAAAAATTCGTTTTTATTTAGTTTAGAGAAGAATTCCAACCCTGGTTATAAATTCAAATATAATTTTTTGGATTAAAATATATAAACAAACTGAAACTTCCAATTTCCTAAAATTTAACATTTGAGCAATTCTTTTGTTTTTTACAAAACATTTGAGAAATTCTTACCAAACCCAATATATGTATATATGATGTATTAAAATAATAAATCATACATGGCAGAGTGGTGGAGTAGGCGATGAGGTAATGTGGGTAACCCGAGTTCAGTTCTCCTTCTTCACCAAATGACAACGAGTTTTTGTGGGGAACCCAGAACTGATGAATGCTAAATATGTATATATGATACATTAAACTAATGATGCACATAAGGAAAAGTGGTTGAGTAGGGGATGAGTTATTGTGGGAACCTAGGTTTGAATCCCCGTCTAAACCAAATTGTAATATTTTTTTTTTTGAATTAAACGACATCGTTTTGGGCTTGTAAATCCACGTCATCATCCGTTAAGTCCACATAGGACTCTGTTAACATTTGACTAACGGAGACACAGTCAATGTATGAATTTACCAAAAAAAGTTGGTAGACGTATGAAATATGAATATTATTTGAGTTGATGTATGTTATAGCACAAGGTGTGTGTTTTTATACTGATCGGGACCCCGATCCCATGTTGATGTATGAATTGGCCGTTTTCCCTATATTCTACTGATTTTTTAGTTCATTATGTTTTACTAACTTAATATCCATATGTTTATGAGAAAAATATTGAATGGTTCAGTTTTACAAGGATTTAACCAGTTGAGAAGTGTAAACTTTTCCGAGATCATTTTCGCGTTGGAATTCCTATCTTCATTGTTTGACTCTTATTAAGATAAGTATTTTATTGTAAGATTTATATATACAAGGTTAATTAAATTTTAGTTATGTAAATAATTTAGATGAAAGTTTATACATGTAATAGAAAATTTATTTAGTGAGTTAATTTATTGAACTAAAACCTTGTTAAATAGCATGAAAATAGAAAACTAAGACATATAATAATAATAATAATAATAATAATAATAATAATAATAATAATAATAATAATAATAATAATAATAATTATAAGAGTGTTATTTATTTCCTAATATAATAAAATGTTTAGGATGATACATATCTTTATAATTTGAAATAGTTTTATTACCATTGTATATATGAGAGTTTTAAGGTTAAAACTTGACCTTAAAAAGATTCATAAGTTTTGAAAAATTAATCTAAAGAAAGATATAATCACCCTGAAAGTGATTATTTAAAGTTCATTATGTTGCATCTAAATATTATAAGACATGAAGTATGTAAATAAATCTCAACTATGTTGGATGTGATGTCTAATAGACAAACGATTGAAAAAGACTTTATAATTATTCTCTCTCCCCGAGACTAAGAGAAACAATGAGTTATTGATGTAAGATCATAAATCATGTCTGGTTGGATATGATTCTTCTCTTGAAGAGAATCTAACACTTTGAGAAAGAAAATTCACACAAATAATATTGGTAAAGAAAGTGAAAGTAAAAATGATTGTAGACGTGAATGTGAATATATATATGGTTATGGTCAAGGTTAAGATCAAAGAATTTATTTTTAGAACTCATATTCTCACTTGAAGTTGAGGAAATAAAGAAAAAAAATATTTTTTAATCATCTAAAGATGGAAGAATTTGTTTCTAGTACTCATATTCTCACTTGAAGTTGAGAAAATTAAGAAAAAAAAAAATATTTTTCAATAGTAGTTTATTTTTATAACTCATACTCTCACTTGAAGTTGAGAAAATAAAGATGGTAATAAAGAAAAAATATGATTCTATCTACTAAAAATAAAAAGAAAGAAAGAAAATTATTGTAAGTATAAATACAAGCTAGTATACTGCGTATTTTCAAGAAGATGATATATATGAATGCTCTATAAGAGCACATAAGATTAATGCACATATGAATGCAGTTTAAAATCCTTAATGTAGTATTATCATCTCGAGTGGAAGAATTAAAAATCTCACAGTTTATAATAAGTGAAACATCCCGAAGATTATGTTTACACTAAATTAAGATTGATAAATCCTTCTTAAAGTAAATCCATAGGAGATTTTTGACAAGATTATGTTGAGCGAATAAGAGAAAGAAATGTTAAACTCATTTCAAATCAGAAGCATTTCTTAAGACACTAAAAGTATATTTGAGAAAGTACTTAGATCCACGTAAATATTGTACTACACAAAGATTAGTGTAATGGAGATAAATATATAGTAAACCACAAGTTTACAAAATATTTGGCATGAACCAGTTAAACCATTATGATTCAGTAATAATACGAAAGACACTTAAAGATTTATGAGATTTCCATCTAAATTGCTCCACCACAGAGTTTAGAGCTTTAGTTAAGATGTGTTTCCAAATGAGGTTGGGAATATATGTTGGATATAAATCTCCATTGATACTTAAGAATCTAGAGCTATCCCTAAAGGATATAAGTAAGGTTTGAGATGAATACTAATGATGAATTAGTATTTCCAATATAAAGGGGGAGAAAATAAACAGCTGGAAAAGATAATAAGTTAATATGAATTATCGTTGATCCTCGGACTAAAGACCATGTCAAATAGAAGTCCAAAAGATAATTCAATTAGAGAGCTTAGTAAAGCAATTGTCAAACACATTTTCTTATCCAAATAAATAAAATGATCAAGTCACATATTCCAGCTGTAAATGCGCTAATAATAAATGTTCCAAGAATAACTATTTTAATCTGCTAGTCACGCCTGAAACGTTGTATACATATTGGTTTCAAAGATAAAAATCCTTCAAATGAAAAAGAGCATAAACTAATAATGGTCATGAGGAAACAAAGTTTTTGAATGATCTTCAGAAGAGATATTAAACATGACGGAAACAAATTCAAGTACCTGAGACAATGAAGAGATCTTAATAAGTTATGTCATGTATGAAATAAAATGGAAGCGATAAGAAAATCGACGTCGATGACATATATGCATGCAAAGTAGCAGTTGACATGATAAATGAGAAAGAGGATCATGAAAGAAAGTCTATTGAAAAGTGTACACAAGAAATGATTGGCCAAATCAGAAAGAACTAATAGACAAAGATATTAACTCTTGTGAAAGAGAGAAGTAGTTGGACCAATAGTCCATTCACTAAAGGAGTAAAACAAGTGGGATAGAAAAGAGTCGTTGCATAAAAGAAAAATGAATATGAAATTGATTATGAAAATTCATAGTCTCATGTGGTAGATGCAGCTACTTTCAAGTTCTTTATTAGTTGGCAATAAAGAAAAAACTTAAATTATATGATCCACGGAAAATGACAATCTCTAGAAAGTAAAATCCACAAAGGATTTGTTGGGGTCAAAATCGGTACAACGGAATTAATAGCCAAAACTCCCCGCAAAAATATAAAATGAATATTTTTATAAAACCCGAAGAGTCGTTTTATAAAACTCGAGAATCGTTTTATAAAACTCGAGAAACCGTTTTATAAAACCCGAAGATCGTTTTATAAAACTCGAGAAATCGTTTTATAAAAATCGAGAAATCATTTTATAAAACTCGAGAATCGTTTTATAAAACTCGAGAAGCCGTTTTATAAAACCCGAAGATCGTTTTATAAAACTCGAGAAATCGTTTTATAAAAATCGACAAATCATTTTATAAAATTCGAGAATCGTTTTATAAAACTCGAGAAGCCGTTTTATAAAACCCGAAGATCGTTTTATAAAACTCGAGAAGCCATTTTATAAAACCCGAAGATCGTTTTATAAAACTCGAGAATCATTTTACGAAACCGCAAAAAACCGAAAAAGCCGTAAAACGCGAACTAGTCACGACTAGTTCGCCCACGGGAGAACTAAGCCGAGCCGGCTTAGTTCGCCAATGGGCGAACTAGGAGGCACTCGACTAGTTCGCCCATTGGCAAACTAAGCTGGCCGGGCTTAGTTCGCCAATGGGCGAACTAGGAGATGCTCAACTAGTTCGCCCATTGGCGAACTAAGCTGGCCCGGCTTAGTTCGCCAATGGGCGAACTAGGAGATGCTCAACTAGTTCGCCCATTGGCGAACTAAGCTGGCCCGGCTTAGTTCGCCAATGGGCGAACTAAAAACTTCCTGGACGTCCCGAGCCTCGTTCTCCCAAATTCCCAATTCGAAACTTATGTCTTTCGACACGGTCGCATTCTGAACCACGGCCGAAACATCTCCCGTTCCATCTCGATCCGACCTATCGTTCGAGTTTTACGATAAAAACCGTAAAAACTTCGCTTTCTCGATAAAGAACTCGAAGAAATCGTATAAAACGGCGACGGTTAAACGAAACGCGGAACATTGCCTAAAACATACAATTTATTTGAGATTTCTCGTCGAAATCATAAAAAACGCGTTTTTAATAAAAAACATCGAGTAAATTGTAAAAAACGTGTTTTTAATAAAAAGTCGAGTAAATCGTAAAACCTTACGATTAACTCGAGGAATTTATTAAAAACGATGTCAGATCAGGAAACGATCCCGTAAAAAGTCAGAAAACGGATTTATCGCAAAACGGCCCGGAAGGGCCTAAAACGCGATAAAAACCCATCTCGCGATCTTAACGGAATCTAACCCGCAGATTCGATAACGTTTTGACGGTTTACTCGCAGGAGGAAAATAAAAGTCAAGTTTGAAGATAAAAGGAAGGTTTGAAGAAAAATAGAAGATTTCCGCGGAAGAAAAGGAAGAATCGAGAAAAATGGAAAATTCCCGATTTAGTCAAATCTGGGAGAAATGGAAAGATCGGATAGCCAAGGCGAGGAGTATATAAATAGGAGGTCTAGGGCAGAAGCAAGGGACACGAAATTCAGAGCTCTCGCCACCAAAACTAGCATTTAGGAATATTTCCGTTTTTCTGTTAGCGAGCTGCGTCTCAATTAGGGTTTTTCATTCTTAAGTTTTCGGCTACTCTCTTTGTACCAGTTCTACGCAGATTCGGAATAAGAACCTCTTTGCTCTCGATTTTCGTTTATTCTTTCAATAATTCTAAGTTCCTTGTTATCTTAATCTTCGTTGTGCGGTTCTGCAGATAGCCGGTTCCTCTGGAAACTTAGGGTTTTCCCGAAGTTTCCTTATTTACGATTTATTGACAGTAGGTGGATTTCGGTTCCCACAGTTTGGCGCTAGAAGGAGGGGGGGGGGTCGGATCTATTTTACACCGAAGCCGCAACATGTCCAACGAAGAAACGATGACTGGTGACAACCAAACTCGCGACGAACGCGATAACGTTGAAACAACACCACCACAAGGAGCGTCTGCGGCCAACGCTACGAACGCTAACGCCGAGACCCTCGGGAAGATGCTTTCCGAGTTTAACAAAATATCGGAAGAGCAGGAAAAGCTCATCGGTTCGCTCGCGAAACGGGTAGAAACCCTAACCGCGAAAACCCTAGCAATTCGCCCCCGCGGAATTACTAAGATCCGCGGAAGAAGGCTGGACTTTGGCGCTCCTACGGATCGTCCCAGAACCGAGCAGGGTAACTTACCGGAAAAAGATTCCGAAAAAGACAATCCTGACGCGACGCTAAACGAATCGGAAAAACCTCCTATTCACGAACAGGAGACCGAGGACGACGGCATCGAACGGGTTAACCTGGAGACGAGCGACCAGGCCGATTCGACAGACAAAGACGCTGACGTCCATCCTAGGAGAAGAAAGACTCGAAGTCCTCTGCCGGAGTCTTCTCCCGAACGTTCGTATACTGGAGACGAAGGGGAACTCGACTTCGCGCGATACGCAAAAACTGCCGAGGAGCGATCTCCGGTCACTCGCAGAAAATGCCGACAAGGTCGGAAAACTGCTGGCGGTCTGACCGAGATGCGCGATCTCCACGAGTACATCACCAAAACGGCCGCAGCGGTAAAAGCGGTGAAATCGCAAATTCACCACGCTACCAGCGCCGCACCCGAGATCGATCGGCTACTGTACGAGTCTCGGAAAACGCCCTTCACGGCCCGCATCACCGAGATCAAACTGCCCGATCCTGGAAAACTTAAGGTGCCGACTTACGACGGGATGTCCGATCCCAAAGCGCACCTGCAAGCGTTCCAGATTACCATGGGACGAGCCAAGCTCAAGTATCACGAAAAAGACGCAGGCTACTGCCGTCTCTTCGTCGAAAACCTAGAAGGAGGCGCGCTCGAAAGGTTCGCCAAACTTAGGCGAAATTCGATCAGAAGTTTCCGTCGACTGGCTTCGGAATTCCTGAAGCAGTACTCAATGTTCATTAACCCGGAAACCTCCGACGCCGACCTCTGGAGCTTGGTGCAGAAGGAGGACGAATCTCTCCGCGATTTCATGAGCAGATTCAAACTCGTCATGGCTAGGGTTAGCGGAATCAGCGACAAAGCCGCCATCGACGCGCTAAGGAAATCGCTCTGGTATAAATCGAAGTTCCGCAAGTGGATAACTCTCGAGANTTAACCCGGAAACCTCCGACGCCGACCTCTGGAGCTTGGTGCAGAAGGAGGACGAATCTCTCCGCGATTTCATGAGCAGATTCAAACTCGTCATGGCTAGGGTTAGCGGAATCAGCGACAAAGCCGCCATCGACGCGCTAAGGAAATCGCTCTGGTATAAATCGAAGTTCCGCAAGTGGATAACTCTCGAGAAACCGCGAACGATTCAGGATGCGATCCATAAAGCCACTGACTTCATAACCATCGAAGAGGAGACAAAAATCTTGTCCGAGAAGCATAAGCCGACGAAAACATCCGCAAAGGATAACGCGTCAGAGCAGAAGCAGAAAAAGAGGAACTCTCGTAACGACAAATTCGTCCATCACGAGGGACAAGATCTCCAAGGGCGCATAACTACACCATTAACTCTGGTTCCGAGCAAGGGCGAACTACGGGTAACACGTGGACGAGAAATTCGAATTACGACGAGAATTCTTTCTGCGACCTCCACCAAACCCGCGGGCATTCCACCGCGAACTGAAAAGTTCTTGGCGCCCGACTTGCCGCAAAATTGGTCGCGGGAGAACTTTCCGAGATATCTAGCGTGAAAAATCTCATCCGCGATTCGGATCGCCCTCCGAAGAACGACAGGAAAGCGCGAGCAGAAACTTCGCCTCAGGGAAACCAGCCAGGCAAAAAGCGCGGACGAAGACAAGACGAGAAGGGTAACGACGCTAACCGCCGAAAAATCAACATGATCATCGGCGAATCGCAATACTACAACGACACCGTCTCGTCTATAAAATCCTACCAACGCAAAGCCAAAACCGGCACAAGTTGGAAGGTGCCGACGGATGACCCTCCGAAAGGAGTGATCTCGTTCAACGACACTGAGACCGGAGGAATCGACCAACCTCACGCCTATCCTCTCGTTATCGACTTAGTAATAAGCGATTTAGAAGTCGCTCGGATCTTGGTCGATACCGGGAGTACTGTCAACGTGATCTTCCGTAACACACTAGCACGCATGGGAATCGATCTCTCGGAAGTCGAGCCGATTCCGAAAACGCTGACTAGTTTCTCCGGCGAGACGTCAATGACCCTGGGATCAATTCGATTACCGGTTGCCGCAAAAGAAGTGACGATAATCGTTAACTTCGCGGTAGTCGATTTCCTGGCTATCTACAACGTGATTATGGGCACACCTTGGATAAATTCCATGAAGGCGGTTCTATCCACGTATCACTTGGGCATCAAATTCCCGACGCCTACGGGAGTCGCGGTAATTTGGGGATGCCAAAGACAATCGCGATCTTGCTTCCTGGCCGAACATAAGCTAAGGCAATTGGCGGTCGCGATCGTGAAACTTAAACGGGCAAAGGTAACGCCACCGCCCGCAGACGACGACCCAAAGCAAGCAACGGCTGAGAAACCAGAAGTTTCCGCACCCATCGCTTCCACCCAACCGGAGGAGACAATCCCGGACAAAGACATCGATCCCGCGACTGAAGTGATCGAGAAGTCTGCGACAGCCGAGTAAGCACCCTCGCACAAACAATCAGAACTACGAGATGGCATACGTAGGCAGCTCGCCTAAAGACTAGTTCAGCTATCCCCCCTTCCAAAACGGGGGAGGGGGGGGATTGGGTGAGTATACGAGTATTCGTATACTCCCAAAAATTTTTACAAAATTTCTTTTAGCTTTGTAACCGAAATTTACGATTTATTGACAGTAGGTGGATTTCGGTTCCCACAGGATTGATGGTATCAAAATCATATTCCCGGAAAACCTAGATATTCGATCGAAATATACTTATGGGATATATGAAATCTTCAAAGTTGAAAAATATACGATTTATATTTATCCAAAGATTATCGATCAATAGAATTATTGATTTAAATATAATAAAAACCCGAAGAGTTATAGACCCTTGTATTTTGGAAGAAAACTCTTGACAATACCATATTGTCTTTATGTATTCCAAACTGAATATCTAAAAATCAGATGTTATCTTAAAGATCATTATATTTAGATGCTCATATATGTTTGGTCTTGAAGTACTTAAATTGTTATTTGAGAAAAGTAACTAATCTTTTATGTGATTAAAAGTTGTGATTACATATGGCAATAAAGAAAGTTATAAAATTAACTTTATAATAATAATTGAATCCTATATATTATATACTTTCGCTTTCATCAAGTTCGCCCTAATTCCCTGTAAATTTCCCCCGCCGCCTCCAATCTTTCTTGCAGTTTCTCCAGTGACAGCCGGTTCTCGCATGCACCGGAGAGACTCTTCTTCCTGTCTAGGTTGTTCTCTTGCTTTTAATTTTGGATTTTTTGGAGTGTTGTGGTGTGTTTCATTGGAAGTCCTTGATTCCTCGTGGAGCTTTGGTTTGTCTCTTCATTTATGGTTTCTTGCCATTGTCACTGTCTTTGCTTCTCTTTTCGTCTAGTGGTGTGGGTGGGTCGCCTTCTTTTAGTGAGGCTTGTTTCTGTTGCCGTCATTAAGGATTCAAGGCAAATCTAAGGCGCTGGTTTTTGATTTGTATGGCTTTGTTTGATGTTGCTGGTCTTTTCATAACAATGATGTTGAAGCGTGTGTTTTTTAACAACGGGTTTGCTTATATACTAGCTCATGTGCACTGCCTTTAGGTTTCATTCTGGATTTCATCCTTATAATGTACATTATGCTCATCTTTACAGGATTTTGGTTGTCCTTAGTTAATAGTAGTTTAGTGCTTGTGTCCTTTCTCTAGTGATGAGTTGGATTTAGTTCATTTTGGGATTGGTTTGATGTATCTCTTCGGGTCTGTGCTTTTGAGATGGTGAAAGAGGATCTGAACAATCTTTTCAAACTATTCATCTGATTTTCACTTTGCATTTCAAGCTTGTACGGTAACTAATCTTAAGCTAATTCTGGACAAATTTGATAAAGGCAATGAAGATGAAGACCTATCTAGAAGATGAGAATTATTGTCATGTTATCACTAAAGGTATTAGAAGTCCGTCTGTTATTGTGGGATCGGGAACACCTAATCTACTTTATTTTGAAACAAGACCAGTTTGAAACAAAATGTGGCATCTATGATGTTTGTCCTCGCTAGTTTTCGGTGTGGAAATTTCATGAGTTTCTCTTTCTTGTTTTGTTTTTCTTCTATGATGTAATATCTTATAAATCAGATTCAATAATAAAATACAGTGTTAAAAAAAAGAATTGAATAAATTTGAACAGTTAGACAAATGTATGTAAAGATATTTGGTTTGAAGTCCAAATCTACCAAAAATTGTTTTCTTTGTCAAAAGAAGAATTATAGATCAAAAGTCTAAAGACAAAATATTATAACAGAAAAAGATTTTAGTATGTTTAATCTAAAAAGAGATATATACGACTGGAATGCATATCTTGAAGATATTGCTTCTAGGAAAAGAAATATGATAATGTGTGTGGTTGTACTGTTTTTCCTTATATAGTTTTTATCCCACTGGATTCTCTTGACAAGATTTTAATGAGGCAACAAAGAAAATACAAATGATAGACACCCAAAGAGAATGTTACAATTTCGGAGATGAAAGTCTATCAATGTTCTAAAGTTTTTGAGATAGAGAGAATCCAAGAAAATGATCAAATCATACAAGACGCAAGCACTATCGAAGAATGGCGATATCAACATCCTACATATTCGTTCAAGTGATAGTTTTGGCTGGCTTATTCACTAAGGTGTACTCAGTGTACTTTCAAGAAATTAGTTGATCTATTGGATTGCATCATCTCAAAGATCTTGACGTATATACACATGAGGGGAAGTCATTACATGTTGCACTCTTTTCCATTATCTATGTTTTTCCTATAGGATTTTTCTAGTAAGATTTTTAACGAGGCGAGATCTATTTAGAAACATTTTTTTATAATAGACATCAAATAGAATTTTTATGAATATTATGTGTTGTCCATTAAATAAAGTATTAGATTTATTTATTCCTCTCTTCAAATTATACTTTATATCCAAATTATTGTAATCCTATATAAAAGATTTATTATTCATCGAATAAGATATACCAATTTTCTGTCTTGTTGTTTTCGTTACTTATAACAGTTCAGAGTTTAGAGAGATTAATGATGTCTCTTAGTCTCTTGTGATCGAGTAGCGTAGTTTTTCTATTGAGTCGATTACATAATAGGTCACATTTTGACTTATTCTTTCATCTAGAGATACTTATCACTTGAGAGGCACAATCACAATATACGAAACAGATTGTGGACCATTTTAACCTTACTGAAGCGAAACCAGATGATTACTTAGTTAGAGGAAGTTAGGTAGTAAAAGTCAGAATCAACATCTTCGACAACCGGATTTTTATCCTTTCGGAAGCCTGACCTGTAAGACCCGATCCGGCCGACTAGGCCGCGGTCGATGCCTCACGTCGCTCGGTCCATACCCTGACCGAACCTCTAAAAATTTTGCCCTTTTTTTAAAACATCACCCATAGGCGAGGGCTAACTCAGATCCTAGCTCAAGACTACCTTAGTCATTCCCTAGCTTAGATCCTTTCAACTTATGCACAGCGGAATAATATCAAATTAACCATTGGTCTAAAACTAATCTAACACTTTTCTGGTCACATCACCTCAGCTACTAGTCAGTATACTCAACTACCAGATAGCTCCAAGGTCGATGCTGAACCCAAACCAAGTCATACAAAATCCGAGGTTCCATTCACCTAACCATTCTATCTAGAACTAAGCAACATTGCTAGATCATACCTTTGCCACATCCACGGAGCTTGTTAGCTTATCGGTCCAACTGAACTGTCTTAGCTAGCTCATCCTCCTTCTAGCTGACTTAGCTAGCGCATCCTCCTAGCTGACATAGCTAGCTCATCCAGCTAGCTAAGTTGCACCACTTCACTTGAGCTTCCATGTACTCTCATCCAGCTGATCGAGCTGTGAGGTAGCTTCGCCCAGCTTCGCCCAGCTTCCCGTCGTCTAGCTCTCTTATATCTGTACAAACTCTCCCCAAAGTACTTAGTCATTCAACCAACCATCCCCACAGACCAAGTAACCTTTGAAGTCTTCAAACGGTTAATTATATGCATCTGGCCTTTCTCGGCTCATGCATCATCCTTTGCCTCAACGGGTTATCAAATCAAGTCCATCTACTAGACTGACAATGCCCATCAGATCCTAAGTCACTCATCCAACCACCCCACATGACTCAGAGCTGATGAGTCTTCACTCTTGCATGATCGGCCATGGAACAATATTTCAACAAGTCCGATCAGCTTTGTCTTCTAAACCAATGCATCTCTTATCAAGTTAGAACCAACACCTTGATCCATCATCTATGAATCAGATCGTCTATTCTCAACCATGATCAGATCATACACGGTCATCTTGGTATATAGACATGACGCCAATCTTATTAGTGTTTGACCCTCAAACCATTGCCTATGGTTAATGAATTCAACACTATTCAAGATAGACCATCACCCCTTATATCAAGCATTGACTCAACTAACAACCAATTGCCACTATGTGGGTCCACGCCCTACACAATGCAAGTGGTGTCTTTTTATCGATCGCACCTCTTCGGTTCCGAACAATTTGTACCCTTTCAGACCCGAACCATTCGCATCCTTTCGGACCCGATCCCTTCGCATCCTTTCGGACCCGAACCATTCGCACCTTTTTGGACCCGAACTATTCGCACCCTTTCGGACCCGATCCATTCGCATCCTTTCGGACCCGAACCATTCGCACCTTTTCGGACCCGAACCATTCGCACCCTTTCGGACCCGAACCATTTGCACCCTTTCGGACCCGAACCATTCGCACCTTTTCGGACCCGAACCATTCGCACCCTTTCGGACCCGAACCATTCGCACCCTTTCGGACCCGAACCATTTGCACCCTTTCGGACCCGAACCATTCGCACCCTTTCGGACCCGAACCATTCGCACCCTTTTGGTCACGACCCGTTCGCATCCCTTGGATCATGTCATGTTCGCATCCCTTGGATCCCGATACGTTCACACCTCTTCGGTTGTGATACGTTCGCATCCCTTGGATCACGACACGTACGTACCTCTTGGATCACGATACGTTCGTACCTCTTAGGTCACAATACGCTCGTACCTCTTAGGTCACGATACGTTCGTACCTCTTAGGTCACGATACGTTCGTACCTCTTAGGTCACGATACGTTCGTACCTCTTAGGTCACAATACGTTCGTACCTCTCAGGTCACGATACGTTCGTACCTCTTAGGTCACGATACGTTCGTACCTCTTAGGTCACAATACGTTCGTACCTCTTAGGTCACGATACATTCGTACCTCTTTGGATCACACTCCTTGATGGCACCTCTTGGTGACATCCCTTGATGGCACCCTTTGGTGGCATCCCTTGATGGCACCCTTTGGTGGCATCCCTAGATGGCACCCTTTGGTGGCATCCCTAGATGGCACCCTTTGGTGGCATCCCTATGGATCCTCGTTTATCATTGGGGGATCTCTTTAGGACGTGTGTCCATTGTCTAAGACTGAATTCATTGATCTCTGGTCGGCCTTCCTATATATAGGAAACCAAAGGCCATGTCCAAAAGGACACATCTCTTCCAAGCATCTTTTCGGACCAGATCTTGGCCATCGATTACAATCAACGGTCCAGATCGCATCTGTTGGATCTTGGAAGTTTCCAGACACATCTAGGCACGTCCATCCACTTCTAGACACATCAGACCCAAGCCCAAACTAGTTAACCAAACCCATGGCCCGACCACAACAGCCCATCGGCCCATAGCCAGCCCTGGCCTACCAACCAGCCCGGTAAATGCCCAGACTTGACCCAACGGCCCAAAACCCAAACACTCAGTCCAGATATGATGAGCTGATCCCTAGCTGGTCCAGCTGAGTGAGCTAGTAGTCCAGCTCAGGGAGCTGTCACACTCTACTTGAGCTCCAACTGAGCTCTGTCCAGCTGGTTGAGCTTCTTGCTCGCATCACCCAGCTGTGATACACTTCGTACAGCTTNTGTCCAGCTGGTTGAGCTTCTTGCTCGCATCACCCAGCTGTGATACACTTCGTACAGCTTGATATCTTCATCTTGTACAATCTTTCTAAGTCCCTTGGTCTATTCCTAGACCTATACTTAGTCTTCCTTTGCTCCATTCTGATCATTCACTTAATCGAGCTTGGCCACGATCATTTCTCAGGATCGGGGACATGACATGACCTGCCGCTCCTCGTCGAGGGAACATGCGGAATAAACTCTCCAATAAACAGATCCTCTTCAAAAACCGGAGAATTCGCAAAGAGTCGAGATCGGAAGAGGGCAACCGCTTGGCGGACGCGTTGCGGAGAAAAACTGCACCAACCAACTTCGCCATGTTTGAGAGAAGTGGTGATGCTCCGGAGATCCGCGGGATACGGAGGCAAAGGGTTGGTCACTGCGGAAAAACAAAAACGAATAAAAATAATAATAAGAAGAAGAGGATTCTCGATTCGCATACCTCTCCGACCCCACGCGGTCGTAAAAAATGGAATGCTACCCTCCTCGACCGACGCACTGTCAATACGAACGTAAAAGAAATTTTTCTTCCAAGAAGTAGAGAGCGTTGGGCAGCCCGTACCAATTTCTTCACGAGGGCATATAGTGATCCTCAGCGATGCGCCCGTGGGCTTTAACAGACCCTCGAGATGATTGACGTTAAGGGTGATTCCCTGCTCATAACTCAGCGTCAAAAGACCAACGAGTTGCTTTAAACTGGGGGGAGTCAACTGACTGATCGATAGTCCCAGCCTGTAAAGGTAATGCACAATGATTTCCGGAATCGGAAACCATAAGTGGCATTGTTGCAAGAAAATGTTGTAACAGGTGAAAAAACCGTCAGGCGCATCTCTGTCGCTCTCCCCGGCAAGTGGGGAACGAAACTCAACGGCCTCTGGAACTCGGAAAAATTTACGCATGTAATCGATACTGTTGAAAAGTGTCGAGCTCGGGTTTCCGGAAACTTGATCGACGTCCGACAAGGCTGGAACCCAAATCCCAGGCCTAGCGGATCCCGACTCGTCTCCCAACGCCCAAAAGGCCTCGAGGTCCGCCCGATCGATTAACGGGGACGAATACTCTTCTTTCGGAACCAAAGTTGGAGGCTGCGAACTCGTTCCCTCAAAATTGTGGAAATTGGAACTAGTTGAGGAACGAGTCTTTCTTCCTGAAAACATGTTTGAAGATCTTCAAAGAAAGTGGAGAGAAAAATTTCTTGAATAAGTTATAGAAGGTGGAGTAAAGAATTCAAAATTTTACTCCATATACTTATAGGAAAGGATTTTATTATTCACCTTTGAACTTTTGGCCATTAAAGTTCCGCCTAATTCTACCAAACTCGCCAAACGAGCTCAATCCACTCGAAAGAACCTTACGATACTTACGAGCTGGGGGGCTAACTGTTGGGGTCAAAATCGGTACGACGGAATTAATAGCCAAAACTCCCCGCAAAAATATAAAAGGAATAGTCTTATAAAACCCGAAGAGTCGTTTTATAAAACTCGAGAATCGTTTTATAAAACTCGAGAATCGTTTTATAAAACTCGAGAATCGTTTTATAAAACTCGAGAAGCCGTTTTATAAAACCCGAAGATAGTTTTATAAAACTCGAGAAATCGTTTTATAAAACTCGAGAAATCATTTTATAAAACTCGAGAATCGTTTTATAAAACTCGAGAAGCCGTTTTATAAAACCCGAAGATCGTTTTATAAAACTCGAGAAATCGTTTTATAAAACTCGAGAAATCATTTTATAAAATTCGAGAATCGTTTTATAAAACTCGAGAAGCCGTTTTATAAAACCCGAAGATTGTTTTATAAAACTCGAGAAGCCGTTTTATAAAACCCGAAGATCATTTTATAAAACTCGAGAATCGTTTTACGAAACCACAAAAAACCGAAAAAGCCGTAAAACGCGAACTAGTCACGACTAGTTCGCCAATGGGCGAACTAGGAGACACTCGACTAGTTCGCCCATTGGCGAACTAAGCTGGCCCGGCTTAGTTCGCCAATGCGCGAACTAGGAGATGCTCAACTAGTTCGCCCATTGGCGAACTAAGCTGGCCCGGCTTAGTTCGCCAATGGGCAAACTAGGAGATGCTCAACTAGTTCGCCCATTGGCGAACTAAGCTGGCCCGGCTTAGTTCGCCAATGGGCGAACTAAAAACTTCCTGGACGTCCCGAGCCTCGTTCTCCCGCATTCCCGATTCGAAACTTACATCTTTCGACACGGTCGCATTCTGAACCACGGCTGAAACATCTCCTGTTCCATCTCGATCCGACCTATCGTTCGAGTTTTACGATAAAAACCGTAAAAACTTCGCTTTCTCGATAAAGAACTCGAAGAAATCGTATAAAATGGCGACGGTTAAACGAAACGCCGAACATTTCCTAAAACATACGATTTATTCGAGATTTCTCGTCGAAATCATAAAAAACGCGTTTTTAATAAAAAACATCGAGTAAATCGTAAAAACGTGTTTTTAATAAAAAGTCGAGTAAATCGTAAAACCTTACGATTAACTCGAGGAATTTATTAAAAACGATGTCAGATCAGGAAACGATCCCGTAAAAAGTCGGAAAACGGATTTATCGCAAAACGGCCCGGAAGGGCCTAAAACGCGATAAAAACCCATCTCGCGATCTTAACGGAATCTAACGCACAGATTTTATAACGTTTTGACGGTTTACTCGCAGGAGGAAAATAAAAGTCAAGTTTGAAGATAAAAGGAAGGTTTGAAGAAAAATAGAAGATTTCCGCGGAAGAAAAGGAAGGATCGAGAAAAATGGAAAATTCCCGATTTAGTTGAATCTGGGCGAAATGGAAAGATCGGATAGCCAAGGCGACGAGTATATAAATAGGAGGTCTAGGGCAGAAGCAAGGGACACGAAATTCAGAGCTCTCACCACCAAAACTAGCATTTAGGAATATTTCCGTTTTTCTGTTAGCGAGCTGCGTCTCAATTAGGGTTTTTCGTTCTTAAGTTTTCGGCTACTCTCTTTGTACCAGTTCTACGCAGATTCGGAATAAGAACCTCTTTGCTCTCGATTTTCGTTTCTTCTTTCAATAATTCTAAGTTGCTTGTTATCTTAATCTTCGTTGTGCGGTTCTGCAGATAGCTGGTTCCCCTGGAAACTTAGGGTTTTCCCGAAGTTTCCTTATTTACGATTTATTAACAGTAGGTGGATTTCGGTTCCCACAGGATTGATGGTATCAAAATCATATTCCCGGAAAACCTAGATATTCGATCGAAATATACTTATGGGATATATGAAATATTCGAAGTTGAAAAATATACGATTTATATTTATCCAAAGATTATCGATCAATAGAATTATTGATTTAAATATAATAAAAACCCGAAGAGTTATAGACCCTTGTATTTTGGAAGAAAACTCTTGACAATACCATATTGTCTTTATGTATTCCACACTGAATATCTAAAAATCAGATGTTATCTTAAAGATCATTATATTAAGATGCTCATATATGTTTGGTCTTGAAGTACCTAAATTGTTATTTGAGCAAAGTAACTAATCTTTTATGTGATTAAAAGTTGTGATTACATATGGCAATAAAGAAAGTTATAAAATTAACTTTATAATAATAATTGAATCCTATATATTATATACTTTCGCTTTCATCAAGTTCGCCCTAATTCCCTGTAAATTTCCCCCGCCGCCTCCAATCTTTCTTTCTCCAGTGACAGCCGGTTCTCGCATGCACCGGAGAGACTCTTCTTCCTGTCTAGGTTGTTCTCTTGCTTTTAATTTTGGATTTTTTGGAGTGTTGTGGTGTGTTTCATTGGAAGTCCTTGATTCCTCGTGGAGCTTTGGTTTGTCTCTTCATTTATGGTTTCTTGCCATTGTCACTGTCTTTGCTTCTCTTTTCGTCTAGTTGTGTGGGTGGATCGCCTTCTTTCAGTGAGGCTTGTTTCTGTTGCCGTCATTAAGGATTCAAGGCAAATCTAAGGTGGATCGCCTTCTTTCAGTGAGGCTTGTTTCTGTTGCCGTCATTAAGGATTCAAGGCAAATCTAAGGCGCTGGTTTTTGATTTGTATGGCTTTGTTTGATGTTGCTGGTCTTTTCATAACAATGATGTTGAAGCGTGTGTTTTTTAACAACGGGTTTGCTTATAACTAGCTCATGTGCACTGCCTTTAGGTTACATTCTGGATTTCATCCTTATAATGTACATGATGCTCATCTTTACAGGATTTTGGTTGTCCTTAGTTAATAGTAGTTTAGTGCTTGTGTCCTTTCTCTTGTGATGAGTTGGATTTAGTTCATTTTGGGATTGGTTTGATGTATCTCTTCGGGTCTGTGCTTTTGAGATGGTGAAAGAGGATCTGAACAATCTATTCAAACTATTCATCTGATTTTCACTTTGCATTTCAAGCTTGTACGGTAACTAATCTTAAGCTAATTCTGGACAAATTTGATAAAGGCAATGAAGATGAAGACCTATCTAGAAGATGAGAATTATTGTCATGTTATCACTAAAGGTATTAGAAGTCCGTATGTTATTGTGGGATCGGGAACACCTAATCTACTTTATTTTGAAACAAGACCAGTTTGAAACAAAATGTGGCATCTATGATGTTTGTCCTCGCTAGTTTTCGGTGTGGAAATTTCATTAGTTTCTCTTTCTTGTTTTGTTTTTCTTCTATGATGTAATATCTTATAAATCAGATTCAATAATAAAATACAGTGTTAAAAAAAATAATTGAATAAATTTGAACAGTTAGACAAATGTATGTAAAGATATTTGGTTTGAAGTCCAAATCTACCAAAAATTGTTTTCTTTGTCAAAAGAAGAATTATAGATCAAAAGTCTAAAGACAAAATATTATAACAGAAAAAGATTTTAGTATGTTTAATCTAAAAAGAGATATATACGACTGGAATGCATATCTTGAAGATATTGCTTCTAGGAAAAGAAATATGATAATGTGTGTGGTTGTACTGTTTTTCCTTATATGGATTTTATCCCACTGGATTTTTTTGACAAGATTTTAATGAGGCAACAAAGAAAATACAAATGATAGACACCCAAAGAGAATGTTACAATTTCGGAGATGAAAGTCTATCAATGTTCTAAAGTTTTTTGAGATAGAGAAAATCCAAGAAAATGATCAAATCATACAAGACGCAAGCACTATCAAAGAATGGCGATATCAACATCCTACATATTCGTTCAAGTGATAGTTTTGGCTGGCTTATTCACTAAGGTGTACTCAGTGTACTTTCAAGAAATTAGTTGATCTACTGGATTGCATCATCTCAAAGATCTTGACGTATATACACATGAGGGGAAGTCATTACGTGTTGCACTCTTTTCCGTTATCTATGTTTTTCCTATAGGATTTTTCTAGTAAGATTTTTAACGAGGCGAGATCTATTTAGAAACATTTTTTTATAATAGACATCAAATAGAATTTTTATGAATATTATGTGTTGTCCATTAAATAAAGTATTAGATTTATTTATTCCTCTCTTCAAATTATACTTTATATCCAAATTATTGTAATCCTATATAAAAGATTTATTATTCATCGAATAAGATATACCAATTTTCTGTCTTGTTGTTTTCGTTACTTATAACAGTTCAGAGTTTAGAGAGATTAATGATGTCTCTTAGTCTCTTGTGATCGAGTAGCATAGTTTTTCTATTGAGTCGATTACATAATAGGTCACATTTTGACTTATTCTTTCATCTAGAGACACTTATCACTTGAGAGGCACAATCACAATATACAAAACAGATTGTGGACCATTTTAACCTTACTGAAGCGAAACCAGATGATTACTTTGTTAGAGGAAGTTAGGTTGTAAAAGTGGTCACTGGTTTTAGTTTACTTTTATTCATTTAACGGTGGACACTAAAACATTATCTGTAGAAAATGTCGACAAAGACATGAATGTTGTTTATATTTGGGAAATTGACTCGAATGACTCAAATTAATTGAGAAAATACTAGAATAACTCGTTGCTACTACCGCCATCATCCTCATACGCCTTAGAGTTGCCCACACCAGCAGAAATATTCACATCAGGAGATGCCACAACAACCTTGGTTTTAAGAAAATTTACTTCTTCCTCCAATCTTGCAATATTCTTCTTTAATTCAGCTTGTTGTACTTCCACTCTAGCATCCACTCTAGCATCTATGGTAGCTTCGATTGCTTTAATAACCTTGTCAGCTACACTAACATCGATGCCTTCTATTTTTGTTGTGAGGCCTTTCACTGACTCAACTAACCCAAGTATGATGCTGTGAGTTGTAACCTACAGTAAACAAAGACGAAAAAAATTATGTGAACAACTATATTCTACCACTCGAATTTAACAAAACAAATTGGCACATACCATTTCTGAAGTTTCAGATCCATCAATAGGTTGTTTGTCCTTTTTTCTCTTAGTAGAAGGACTCTCATCCACTGTATCTGGAACAGCAGGTGCCCTCGCCTGATATTTTCTTTTCACGCCCTCGGTACACGTCAGTCCATCCCAAAACCTCTCATTTACTTGACCATTGAGGATGTCAACTATCATGTTATCCAAATCGGTATCCGGTTCATCGTTGACCCACACGGGATACCTATGGTCCATCGGCCTATTAATCATATGCCTAACACGGATCTGCAGTTTAAACCAAAAAAAATTTAAATCATGTAACTCAGATTACTGATAGAGAAAAAATAATGTATTTACCTTCTCATGTTTTTTCTTTTCTTGTGCTATGAAATCATCGAAGTTGACACGCTGCCGAGAACCACGCCATGACAGAAGAGGAATCTCAGCTCCCTCTATCCGATGCCCATACAACTCTCCAAATCCAGGGACAGACTCATATATCCATATGACTAAGGCATGAACACAACCATGAACTGTATAGCTATCTTTCCCCACGTAGGACACTACTTTGATGGAGTCAACAAGGCTTTTAAAAGCAACACGACCCCACGGAAAGCGATTGAAAGCTTCTATATCCATCACCCTTTTAGCACAATTCAAAGGTATCCTACTGTTGTTTGAAATCCCAAAAATCCCGATAGACAAAAGACACAATAAACCAACCCTTATGCGCTTCTCTAAGGACCAGTTTCTGCATATCGGAAAGAGAGCTTGTAATTCAAGAAGCTTCGGTCCTTCAGCTTGAGGAACTTTCATCTCCACCCAAAACTCTTTATGATCAACATTCTAGCCATCCTTTTTGTCGAAAGGTTCACAATTGAGGCCCGTGATATCTTCAAACTCAAACAAAGAAAACCTTATCGGACTTGTTTCAAGCAAAGACCATATCTCATTCTTCTTCACTGATAGTTGATTGGTGAGAAAGTAGTGAACATACTTTGCAGACCAAGTGTAATCCAACTCCATCAGCCTGATGATCACTCCAACGGCAGATTCCCTCAACACATCCCAAGCGTCTACACCAACGGCTTCTTTAACCATCGCCACATTTGACAAGTGACAGCTATGATTCATGCTTCTGCTCTGAATTGGTGTTTTCCCAGCCTCGTATAAGCGCGGAGGATACTGTGTAATGGCCGAAGATGAAGCCATCCTACAACAAGTTCACATAGTGATATTAACAAAAGAACAGAAACTCATCTTGCTGAAAAAAAAAATAAAAACGTAAATTTCACAGGCTCGGGCCTTATTTTTCCGAATTGGGAATATGTTTTTTTTAAAAAAAATTGGAAATTATGGGTAAATTTTCAATTGGGAGTTAGGGTTTTTTTCAAATTGGGAATTAGGAATTTTTGAAATTGGGAATGAGTATTTTTTCGAATTGTGAATTAGGTATTTTTTTCCAAATATCCCAATAGAGAAAGAGAGAAACCCCAATTCGAAATTCAAATTTGGGAACTAGGGATTTCGATTTGGGAATTAGGGATTTTGATTTGGGAATTAGGGATTTTGATTTGGGAATTAGGGTTTTTAAATTTAACATGCAATCAATAAATCTATGTTAGAAGAAGTGATTGCAAGAGGTAGTATACCTTAATCGACGAAAACAGAGGCGGATCACGGAGGTGAGATCGAGTTCTCACTCGTCGACAATGACAGGGACGAGCTCGTTTCTCGGTTGTGGAAAACAGAAAGGACGACTATTTCCGGTGGAGTGGTCGTCGGAGTCGTCGGAGACAGTGGAGAGGTTATCGGGTCGAAACTGTCTATGGGTTTATGTTCTGAGAAAAAGAGATGAACTTTTGTGGAGTGAAGAAGATGAAGACCAAACCCACGACAAAACTAGGAAAAATCTTCTTTTTTAATATTTTTTTTTTAATTTCGTTTTACTTTGTTTTTTAATTATTAATTGGTTAAGTCATGTTTTTCGGTTTATGAGGATG
The DNA here is from genome assembly GCA_932364175.1 of Eruca vesicaria subsp. sativa. Lineage (NCBI taxonomy): Eukaryota > Viridiplantae > Streptophyta > Magnoliopsida > Brassicales > Brassicaceae > Eruca > Eruca vesicaria. Next base: position 292,050 of record CAKOAT010530709.1, read on the forward strand.
GAGTTTTTGGTAAATTAGTCAATCCCTTGAGTTATTCTAGTAATTAGAATTTTAGAAGAGTTAGTGTAGTATTTTCGCAATTGATTTGAGTCATTATGGGTAATTTCTCTTTATATTTTATGTCATTATGTTTTTTTTTTTATTTCACCTTACAGTTTCAATTGTTGGCTAGCTTTCGTTCTTCGACCTAGAAGAGACAACGTCGAGTCTGTTACGGTGAAACAGAAATGGTGAACACGAGCTCAAAGCACGACACGGAAGAGGAGCTGAGCACGGCTTGAAAACTCACACAGCTATGGAGATTTCCGGGAAGGAGGTCGTGACTCGTGACCGGATTGGAAGCTACAAAGGCAATCCAAGATGAGGTGAGTACGGCGAGGAGGCGGCTTGAGAGGAAGATTTGGTTGTGTGACAGGGAAGGAGATTAGTGGAAGGGCGACGGAATCCTTCATGGTGGCCATCCACATCCATAGACTCTGTTGCAAGAAACAAAAGATAAGAAGAGAACCTCCACAGCCATAGAATGTTGCGGATCCAATCCTGTCCATTCAACCTGACAAAGCCAAACCTTTAACCTGTTACCTATTGAAGAAATGATATGTTAAAAAAAAATCCAGAAAAAATAAACTAGAATCTGAATGTAATCCAATTACAAGTAAATTTTACACAGCCAAACTTAAAAGATCAAACTTGTAGGTGGTGGAATGCACTTTCTCACCAAATCCATACGATAACGGCCTCAGCCCAAACGAATTTAGGCCCAACAGGAGAACTCTCCAGCGATTATCGGTAAGTTGAGCTTAGCTCGGCTAATCACTGTGGTTAACCGAGCTAAGCATGCTTAGACAAAGCACTTAAATTATCGGGCCGACAAAGGCCCACTTGGCGAAAGCCCGCGAGAGTCACAACGAATCTGCTAGGTCAAGGTGCAACCACTATAAAAGGAAGAGAGGAGCTAACGAGAGGGGGATCCGAAATCACACTCACGCTCAAGGCGGCTAGAACTAGGATTTTCATTCCTTTGTTTCTTTCTCGACTTGTATGGTGCGGCCAAGCTCTCAGCGAGACTCCCCTCCGCCTCTCTTTTCCCTATTTGTGAATTGAACTCTCTCTTTAATACAACCGCACCCTTGACTCAAAATAGTAAACAAACGCCTTTGAAATAACCCACCGACGAGTCCTGTCACTCATTCACTGAACAGACTGAACTCGGTTCAAACAGTTGGCGCCCACCGTGGGGCATAACAAAGCAGCGTCAACACAAGTTATGAGTCCAAGTAACGCTTTAACCTCCAGCGACGAAGAAGATGCCGCGGCACCAACCTCAGGCGCCGCCATACCGCTCGCTCCTACTTTCATCGACTCCGTCATGGAGCGCCTAGCTCGTCAAGACGAAGCCCAGAAGACGACAAACGAGCATCTCGCGGCCATAGCCGCCGTACTCTCGAACCCTGACGGAGCTGGAGGGCACCTTTCCACGGCCCGACGGTTTCTCTTCAACACTAACCCTATACCTACTCCGGCGAACCAACCTATCATGCCGGTTGGACCTCAAGACGCTTCCGCGCAGCCGGGTAACAGCCCAGATATACAGACTATCCAAGAAATCGCTGCCCTTAAGCAAGCTCTCCTCAATATCAACTCGAAGATACACGGCGTCACGACCTCCGGCCCGCTCATTGAAAGCGTCCTAGCGGACACCCTTCGAACTCCATTTACTCAGAAGATAACTGCCGTAAGACTTCGCAAAATGGATAAGATCCGCTCGCCGACATACGACGGCCACTCAGACCCAACGACTCACATCACCTCCTTCAACATCGCGATGCGGCGACACAACTTTACTGACGAAGAACGAGACGCCAGCTACTATTAGCTCTTCGTAGAGAGCCTCACTGGCGTGGCTCTAACCTGGTTTATAGGCCTCCCGGAGAACTCCGTTGACAGCTTTCGCGACTTATCGTCCGTGTTTCTAAAGAACTACATCATGTTCACACGAGAGGAAGCTACCGCGTCAGATCTTTGGAACCTCTCCCAGGCACAGGGGCAGAGTCTTCGTAGCTTCATGGAAAAATTCAAAGGGATTGTGTCCAAGGTAGAAGTCCCGGACAGCATCACTGTTAACGCCCTAATGAACACACTGTACGTACACTCCAAGTTCCGAGACGACCTCTATCGTCACCCAACCAAATCTCTCTCTGATGCCATTGCCCACTCCAACAACTTCATCCGCATGGAAGAAGACACGAAGGCAATCATCAGCAAACAAAACGCTACAAAGCAAGCGACCTCGAAGAGCAACGATACCCGTCCGGAACCGCGTCAGCATGCCCCAACCGACAAAGCAAACCCGAAGAAAAGCTTCGTCTACATGGTCAACGAGGATAATCTCCCGGGCTCAACAGTGGTAGTCCGAGCAAAGGGATGGAACCACTGGGACATGACAGATGACGAGCCGAAGCCGGAAGGCGCGTCTGAAGCCTTGGGCTCCAAGCCCGACGAACCAGAAAAAGTATTGTTCTTACCACAAGAGCAAGAAACATAACACTAAGGACTGTAAATTTCTGCACGAGCACTTCCTCTCCTCGGTCACCAGCGGTAAATTCGAAGTCAAACCATCGAAGATCAAACCAAAGGAAAACAGCTGGAGCAAAAACAAAGATAAGAAAGGTTGAAGGTCTCAGCCCAAGAACGCGCGACCCGAGCAGAAGAAGGACGTCGAGGAAAAGGCCCCCAAGGAACAAGAAAAGGAGGACTCATCTGCCGACGAGGAGCAGCCGAGGAATCGGCGAAGGGTCGAAGTTATCCTCGCACGCCCGAACAGTATACCCGAACTCACGTAGGGAGATTTGCGCACGTACCTTAGCAAACGAACTAAAGAACGAGAGGGTATAAGCTCGTTCGACTTGCGACATAAACTAAGGCAAAGAAACGTCACAGCCAAGACAACGCCGTCCGAACCCATCGAACCGGATGACGAGCTCACTACTCCAGCAATACCAGGATCATCCCCTACCATCACGGATCTAAGGAGCCATCTGAACTCGAAGGTTCCCGATCTCCGCTTCAAGCTCGGCAAACAAGAGACACAGGACCTGCGACAGAAGCTCGATGCGAACAGGGACAACCGAACAAAGATCGAGCACTCGTCTTACGATCTACGAACTGAACTCGAGAGTAAACGAGCTAACGTTATCATGGGAGGTTCACCCCCATGCGGCGACTCGGTCAGGTCCATCAAAGCACACCAGCGCCAAGCCAAGACTTCGCAAAAATGGTCTTCCATGCCGAAGAACGACCTCCTGATAACGTTTTCTCCCGAAGACGCACTCGGAGTCCATATGCCGCATAATGATCCCTTACTCGTCGAGCTGGGAATCGGAGACTGCGAAGTAACTAAGGTATTAATTGACACCGGCAGCTCAGTGGACCTCATCTTCCTCAGGACACTCGAAGATGGGAATCGATTTACATCTCATGAAACCATTCAACCACACCCTCACTGGATTCAACGAAGTCTCGGAAGAAATGATCGGCACCATCAGACTCCCGGTTTATGCCGTCGGAGTGACCCAAATGGTTAAGTTCTATGTTATCGCCACCGAGGCGCCCTATCGCGTCATCCTCGGCATGCCATGGCTTCACTCAATGAAAGCCATTTCGTCAACATATCATCAGTGCGTAAAGTTTCCCGGAAACAATGGTCGGATCAAAAGACTACGGGGAGATCAACAGGCGGCGCGGGATCTCCTCATTGCTAACGTCAAACCTCAACAGCCAACCCCCCCGCATGAACGCTGTCGCGAAACCGATCCAAAAGATCTATCCCCAGAAGGATGAAGTCCTCGAGATGCGGATAGACGACAAGGATCCAGCGAAGATTGTCCGAATAGGAGCATACATCTCTGACAAGATGCAAGAAACGATTCTCACTTTCCTTAAAGAGAATGTGTCGACCTTTGCATGGGCCACCTCAGACATGAAAGGGATCGACCCGAAGATCACGTCTCACGAGCTTAACGTCGACCCGACTTTCAAACCAATCCGGCAGAAACGTCGGAAGCTCGGTCAGGAGCGATCCAAAGCCGTCAATGAAGAAGTCGAACGACTACTCGCCCCCGGATCGATCACGGAGGTAAAATATCCTGAGTGGTTAGCCAACCCGGTGGTGGTCAAGAAGAAGAACGGGAAATGGCGTGTATGCGTCGACTTCACGGATCTGAACAAAGCTTGTCCCAAGGACAGCTTTCCTCTTCCGCATATAGATCGCCTGGTCGAGTCAACGGCAGGGAATGAACTCCTCACTTTCATGGATGCTTTCTCCGGGTACAACCAGATCACCATGCATCCGGATGACCGAGAGAAGACCGCGTTCAGTACTGACAGAGGAACCTACTGCTACAAGGTCATGATGTTTGGGTTGAAGAACGCTGGTGCAACGTATCAGCGCTTCGTAAACAAGATATTCGCTGACAAACTTGGTAAGACGATGGAAGTCTACATCGACGACATGCTGGTCAAATCATCCCGGGCTGCCGACCACCCTACTCATCTACGTGAATGCTTCAAAACCTTAAACGAATACGAAATGAAGTTGAACCCCGCGAAGTGCACTTTTGGCGTAACCTCGGGAGAATTCCTCGGTTACGTAGTTACGCAGAGAGGAATAGAAGCAAATCCCAAGAAGATCTCCGCGAAAATCGATCTCCCAAGCCCGAAGAATAGTCGGGAAGTTCAACGATTGACGGGGCGAATCGCCGCCCTAAACCGTTTAATCTCGCGATCATCCGATAAGTGCCTCCCATTCTACGAGCTGTTGCGCGGTAACAAACGCTTCATATGGGACGACAGGTGCGAAGAAGCCTTCAGTCAGCTGAAGACTTATCTCACCACTCCTCCCGTCTTAGCTAAGCCCGAGCCTGGAGACACGCTCTATCTCTATATCGCCGTCTCGACAATCGCGGTCAGCAGCGTAATCGTCAGAGATGACCGAGGCGAGCAAAAGCCGATATTGTACACGAGGAAACGCATGACAGACCCGAGATGCGTTATCTAACACTCGAAAAGATGGTCTTGGCAGTCATCACAGCTGCGAGAAAGCTAAGACCATATTTTCAATCGCACACGATCGAAGTCCTAACTGACCTCCTCCTCCGTACCGTAATGCAGAACACTAATCAGTCGGGGCGTTTGTCCAAATGGGCAATCGAACTCAGCGAACATGATATTGTCTACCGAAATCGGACAACACTAAAGTCGCAGGTCTTGGCCGAATTCATGGTCGAATTACCACCCGAACTCGCACAGGATCTAACATTGCCAAATAGCAACTGGATTCTGCACGTCGATGGCTCGTCAACAAACAAGGGATCCGGAGCAGGAGTCCAACTGCAATCTCCAACTGATCAAGCAGTCATTCCGGCTCGGTTTTTCCGCCTCGAATAACGAAGCCGAGTACGAATCACTCATTGCCGGATTGCGTCTAGCACAAGCAGTCAAAGCAAAACGCCTAAGCGCCTACTGCGACTCTCAGCTCATCACAAGCCAATTCAGTGGCGATTACGAGACCCGAAACGAACGAATGGACGCTTATCTGAGGATAGTTCAGGATCTCGTCAAAGGGTTCGAGTTCTTCGAGCTCGTGAAAGTCCCGCGCGGGGAAAACGTCTGTGCGTACGCCCTCGCGGCTTTAGGAAGCAAACTCAGGGACCAAGTCCAAAGAACAATCCCGATCCATCAGATCGACAGGCCGAGCATCGATCTTTCCGAAGAACCAGAAGCCGCGGCAACGTGCGTTCTCGCAATCGCGCAGGCGGAGTCAGACTAGAGGACCGAGTTAATCGACTTCTTAGGACACGGTAAACTCTCCGAAGAGAAGTGGAAGGCCTGACGACTTAAAGCACGGAGTTCAAATTACGTTGTCACCAATGGCATGTTGCACAGGTGGACGGCTAACAAAGTCCTGCTCCGATGTATCCAGGGTGAGGAAACGTACCTCGTCATGGCCGAAACACATGAAGGAGCTGGAGGGAACCACTCCGGTGGACGAGATCTCGCTTTGAAAGTTAAAAGCCTCGGTTTCTATTGGCCGGCTATGACCGCCGATTGCGAAGCGTTCGCACGGCAGTGCGACAAATGTCAGAGACACGCCTCGACGATCTATTGCCCTACCGAAGCTCTACGAACGATGACTGCACCATATCCGTTCATGCGATGGGCGATGGACATCATCGGACCGATGCCTCCATCTCGGCAGAAACGCTACATCTTGGTGCTGACAGATGATTTCACCAAGTGGATAGAGGCCGAATCTTACGCATCGATCACCGAACGGGAAGTCCAGAAGTTCGTGTGGGAGAACATCATCTGCCGCCATGATCTACCCTATGAGATCGTCACTGATAACGGATCCCAGTTTATCGCCCAGAATTTCCGCGAATTCTGCAGTAAGTGGAGGATCCGCTTGAACATGTCCACACCTCGTTACCCGCAAAGCAACGGCCAGGCCGAGTCCTCGAACAAAATGATCATCGACGGGATCAAGAAAATGCTCGATCTAAAGAAAGGATTGTGGGCAGACGAATTAGACGGAGTCCTCTGGTCGCACCGAACGACACCTCGCGGCGCAACCAAAGTGACACCTTTCTCTCTCGCTTACGGAGTCGAGGCCATGGCACCGGCCGAGGTAAACGTTACTAGCTTACGACGTTCGCGGATGCCACGACACGTCGAACTGAATAGTGAGATGTTGCTAAACGCCCTTGATGCCATCGAAGAAAGGCGAGATCAAGCCCTGTTGTGTATTCAAAACTACCATAATCAGATCGAAAACTATTACAACAAGAAGGTCCGATCCCGACCTTTGGTAATGGGGGACTTAGTTCTACGTAAAGTCTTCGACAACACAAAGGAACCGAACGCAGGAAAACTCGGCGCCAATTGGGAAGGTCCTTATAAGATCATCAAGGTAGTTAAGCCGGGAGTATACCACTTGGAAACTTCGACGGGTGAGCCGGTGCCGCAAGCCTGGAACTCGATGCACCTCCGGAGATACTACACAACGTAAGTAAACGTAAAAACAAAAAAACCCGAGCTAGCGACTCCGAGTCACTCTAGCTCTCCGAGTAAACCTCCCAGCAGTCGTTTACTCGGTAAACCGAACTACGTCCGGCTTGATCCTTTTTCGAGGTACGTAGGCAGCCTTAACAGGTCCAGCCACAATAAAAAAAAATCCCAAGTAAATGCGCTCTTCAGCCACTTTTACTCGCCGAGCAGATGAACCATCAACGTTCACTTCAGCTCGACAAAACCGAACTACGGACGGTTTGATCTTCTTCCGAGGTACGTAGGCAGCCTTAACCGGTCCAGCTGTAACCCCGAAATAAAACCTTCACGATGCCCACGTCCTGGGCTTCCCTTACATATGGAAACCACGAATCACGCACCGGTACTCGTGCAAATTCGCTGAACGCGCCCTGATCAGGCAGACATTCGGCGAGCCCCGCCAGTTACGGCCAGCGCCGACTAATTGACGAAGAGACGGCGAGTTCGACCTCACGTTAATTCCTAGAGTAGGGACGGCCGACCTAAACTCTACGGATTTATTTCGTGACGGTTCGAAACCCTTGTCGGCCTAACTAAGCCGAACCTTAGAAATCGCTAAGTCGGACAAGTGGACCAGACTTGAGTAACGGACGCCAGTCCGAGCAACAATTTGCCAGGTTCGGAAAGGGAACATAATCAGAGAACGATAAGTCTCTGATAGATCCTCCGAACCCAAACTAAACGAACTACCACCGAACTGAGACTTAGAACCTGACCAAAATTATGCTAAGGCAAATTTACAAACGAGGTCTAAGGGTTCGATTTTCAAACACAGTTACTTCAGGGATTAACGAACTCCGATAACCCTAAGACTAGGTTCGATGAACACGAGGCGAGCTTAGGTCTCTAAACATTAAACTAAATTCAAAAAAAAAAAAAATATGCCAAGGCAGATTTATAAAAAGAAAGGGCAAAGTCTCCGTGATAAACGCCGAAACAAAAGTTAAAATCCCTCCGTCAGGGTACAACAACAGAAACTAAAGAGAAATAAACAAACTCCACATGCGGAGGTAGCGCTCGTAAAGAAGCACTGCAGGAGGCCAAGTCACTCTTTGGAGACCTCAACGTCATCATCACCGCGAGTGTCTGTCTCCCGCGCTCGAGAAGCATTCGTCGAAGATGCAGGCTGGCTCGGTGCTCGACGACTGGTGCCCTGGTCCTCATCCGTCAACGGCGGATTTGGCCTCGCCTTGTCACTGTTAACGGATCTATCCCGTTCAGAACCATCGAGACTCGAGATTTCTATCTCATCCGAAGGATAGAGATTCCGCCAAGCGCCATCTGAAATGACCGGAGAGCGCAATTCAGCAGCAACCGCGGGATCAAGCTCCTCCACGTTCGACCCCTTCGGGTCAAATCCGTCGACAGCGTCCCTGTTGTAACCGGCCATCATGAAACTGAAGATCGTGTCGTTGAAGTACCTAGAGGACAGAACCAACGGTGACAGGACGTAATCGTTTGGATCGGGCGACCCGGGGTACAGTCTCTCGGCCTCCGCCTTGCGAACCTTCTCCTCTTCTTTAAACTCGTCTATCTTAACCTGCGGTATCGCCACCCCTTCATCCCTCATCGTCTCCAGGCACTTTCGCGTCCCGAAGGCCTGAACCCAGAAGCCTCGCGCGTCATCGTACGCATCAAGTTGCGCATCTCGAGCTTTGAGACGCTCGAAACGGGCTTCCGCCTTCTTGGTCATTGCATGGAAGGTCTTCGCGCGCTCACGCGTAACCTCCAGAAGTCGGCTCCCTCTTAGGTGAGAGGCCTCGAAGTCGGCTTCCTGGGTAATCTTCTCCACTTTAGCCTCAAGTTCAGCCTTTTCTTTCTCAAGTTCCGCAGCAGCGGCCTTAGCAACCCTTAACTTCTCCGAGATGCCCTCGAGGTCCTTGGCCCGAGTTTCCGCCAAGGCAATCGCTTCTGCCCGCGCAAGCTCCGCTTCTGCAAGTGAAGCTTCGAGCGAGATAGCGCGTCCGCGCTCATGACCGGCTGCATACTGTGCTTCTCCGAGAGTGGCATACGTTGCCTTCAGCTCGCTATCATACTTCTCCACCAAAGCGTTCACGCCTTCATCAGCCTAGATGCGTGACAAGTATCAACATAAGTTTTAAAAGGATAATCACCATAGTTGAAGGAGAAAGGTAGAGACGACTTACCGCCTCCTTGAGCCGAGCTACGTTCAGGTAGGCGTCGCGAAAAGCAAGTTGATCGAAACCCGGAAGGATCCTTGGGTCGCGGACATGAACCGGATCGGCCGACGGACCGGTTCCCTCATCGGAAGGAGCGACCTTCTTCACTGTCTTCTTTTTCTTCTTGCCGGCCTTCTTGTCCTTCTTCCCAGAGCCTTCGGCGGGGACCATGTCTTGCCCGATGGGGGCATTCTCGTTCGAAGGATCCGGAGCATTGCGGTCTTGCTCCCCTTTGACCTCTCTCTCGGAAGGATCACCGACATCATCATCTTTCCGAATGTCCGAACCCTCCTTGGAAGCAGATCCGTCGCCCGTGGGTTAGAGACCTTCTTTTTCTTCTTCTTCCTCCTTAAGGAAAGCTCCGCAGATGGGCTACCGCCGCTTGGATCAGCTTGGACTTCAGAGTTCGCAGCCTGTGGCCTCTTCGAACCACTCACGGACGGTTCAGGTATGTCCGGGGCAGCGGTCTCCGGAAGTAAGAGAGCCGCATCACCAGAAGGATCCCGTCATCCCAAGTCGAAGCTATCAATCACGTTCATCAGTTGAATCCCTTGCGATGTTCCCTCCTTCTTCTTCATCGCCAGGGAAAGATCGACAGGCTCCTTCATTGCTAATACTTCTTTGACTACTCGCTGCTCTTCTGCCGAATAGAGATTAGACCTTTTCTTCCCGGGTCTAACCTTGCACCCAACGTCTTCTTCCCAGTCAGCTGCGGGAACAAAACAGCATTAAGTGACATACATACTTCAAAAAAAGGAAAAGGAAAAAGGAAAACGGACAGGCGGAAGCTCGCAATACCTTGATTAATGTGTTTTGACCAACGTCGGATCCTCTCCTCGCTAATGTCGGGCCAAAGTTGATGACCTAGTTCGACCAGAGCTCGGGCGGTGGACAAGAATGAAGGACGAACAGCAGCGTCGGACATATAGTAGTTGGGATGTGGTTCTGCATAATGAGAGAAAACAGTTAGAACAAACAAAATCGACAACAGCAAAGACGAGCTAACTACCCGCTACACTGTTCCAATAGGTTCTAAAGTCGTCAGTAGGAGGATCGACGAAAGCGAACTGGTCAGACTTGACGTAGAAATACGAACGCTGCCAGTTCAGGGTCTTCTCAGGATGACCCGTGATGATGTTGTAGTTCTGCCTCATCTGAATCGAGAACAAGCCAGAATTTGAGGGACGATTCAAGCAAGATATGGTTGTCAGCTGTTCGAACGCATAAACGCACAACGATACACCGATCTCGGCGGCCATGACCATGAGAGCGACCATTATTCGGTAAGCCCCGTTCACCATCTGACTCAGGGCGAGATCTCGGCGCGAAACATACGACGTCACTAGGCGAGGCAGCGGAAACCAAAGCCTAGTGTCATTTCCGAAGTACGACTCGTAAACACATTGATAACCGATCGGAGGCGACCATGGGCGTTGATCTGCAGTCGGAATCAGATAGGTCACACGCACATCGTTGAGTGCCGTGAGTAAAGCTTCCACCGACTTCACGGTTGAACGCGTTTGCTTGGTTTTCGCCCAAGACTGGGTCACAACACACCGAAGCTTGTCCACAGGGAGCGCAAGTTCCCGTTCAAAAATCCCCATACCGCTATAACGCGTAGGGACCTTTGGGCGAGAATCTCCTTCTTCCGGTTCCACGTTGGCCCGGTTAGATCGTCTAGACCGAGTTCGCTTCGACGAAGCAGCTCGGGATCGACCAGACGGCGGAGATCCGAGGCGCAACACCCTCGGATCGTTCATAACCTCCTCGGCAAAATTCCCATCATCTTCGCCCCTAAACTCCCTTTCCGCGTCAACGACCAGTAATCTCTGCGCCAGGTCGAGACCTGCAGAATCCCTTAACGCCTCCCGATGCCTTAGATCGAAGTCGTCTAAAGGCTCACCGGTGGTCTCATCCCGCGCCTGGCTCGAGGTCGCAGCGACTGCCTTCCCTTTCTCTTCAGCCGATAACCTCTTTCGTGGACACATCTTACAAACGGAAAACGTATATATGCTACAAGCCTAGAGAGAGAAACTAGAGAGAAGGGAGAGAAGGAATACCTGAAAAAAACGGAGAAGTAATGGGAATGAAGAAGGAGAGCATATTTATAGGCAAGGAAGGGGGGCGTTATTCTCGAAGGCATTAATTAGGTCTACTTGGACCTAGTTGGGCCTAAAGGCCGCTCCCGACTGTTCATATTCCGAGTTAAATGGGCTTCATTTCCCAAGAAACTCCTGGAGCCCGCAACTGTTCACATTCCCTTCCGAGCTCCGAGCCAACGACCACAAACGCTCTTGAAATGAGCTCGAGGTCGGCATTAGCAGACAGGATGGATTCCTAGTCAACAGCCCGCGTTCGCGAGAGCGGCGATATTTGAATCCGCGAATCGAAAGGCCGCTATTCGGGGAAACGACGCAACGCGTTAACCGACCCCGTTATTTTATGAGCCGACTTAACTAAATCCGCTCCGATTAGGATCATAATTCGACAGCGGATCTGGGGGACTTACTGTAGGTGGTGGAATGCACTTCCTCACCAAGCTCATACGATAACGGGCTCAGCCCAAACGAATTCAGGCCCAACAGGAGAGCTCTCCAGCGATTAGCGGTAAGTTGAGCTTAGCTCGGCTAATCACTGTGGTTAACTGAGCTAAGCATGCTTAGACAAAGCACTTAAATTATCGGGCCGACCAAGGCCCACTTGGCGAAAGCCCGCGAGGGTCACAACGAATCTGCTAGGTCAAGGTGCAACCACTATAAAAGGAAGAGAGGAGCTAACGAGAGGGGGATCCGAAATCACACTCACGCTCAAGGCGGCTAGAACTAGGGTTTTCATTCCTTTGTTTCTTTCTCGACTTGTACGGCGCGGCCGAGCTCTCAGCGAGATTCCGCTCCGTCTCTCTTTTCCCTATTTGTAAACTGAACTCTCTCTTTAATACAAACGCACCCTTGATTCAAAATAGTAAACAAACGCCTTTGAAATAACCCACCGACGAGTCCTGTCACTCATTCACTGAACACACCGAACTCGGTTCAAACAAAACTTTACACAATCCAACTTAATTTGGTTTGAGGGAGAGAAAGACAAATACCTCAAAATAATATTTGGTTGGAGGATTGAGGGAGAGAAGATCCAAAAAATAGTTACATCTCAGAAATAGATCAAACTTGAGGAATTTGCCGGCAAGTGGATTCAAGTGAGGGATAATACTTTGAAGAAACAGAGAAACATGTGGACTCAAGTGAGAGGCAATGTTTTTTTAAAAAAAAAATTTACAGTCATTTAGTTAAGTAAAAAGACAATGGAGTGAAAGTTGGTTTAAAGGCAAAATAGACAATCAGTAAATAAAAAGTGTACAACAAGCACAATATGGCTCTCAACGTAATTGCAAAGATGAAATGTGACTCTCAATGTAATATTTTCTTTTCTATTTCTGTAATTTCAATCTCAAACCGAAACAAGAAAAATGACAGTTTGTTTATTTATAAGTTTCTGACTCGGAGCGAACTTAACTGAAGAATAAAGTGAAATGCAGACACAATGGCCTATGCTCGATCATTGAGAGCTGTTACTAGGTTCTTTCTTTGAACTATCATGTGATGACATCACCTTGACATATACTAGTTTCTCACTTTTATGTTCCACATAGAAATATGTTACTACCGATCAGTTTTAATCAAAATTAGAACTCGTCGGGTGTTTGATTTAAATTATATTCAACGGAAATTTATAAACTGCTAATTTTACAAAAAAAAAAAAATTATGTTGTGTAATTTACATATAGAGTAAAATATATTATTTATGATATAAATATTTAGTAATAATGTTTTTTATTTTACATAATATTATATTAGAAATTTTACAACTTGATGCAATTTGATGTAATTGTACTATTTATATGTTAACATATTATTTTTTGTTAATTTGTTTTAAATAAAACAACATACTAAAAAATAATCTTTTTGCATTAGTTTTCGATGATTATCATTAATTTTATGATATTTTTTATTTGAAAATTGAACTCTCGAAATTTTATATTTGACTAAATTAAATAAAGTAATAGAATATTTAAAAAGTAATTTATATAAAATATACTATATATTTCAGTTTTGTGTTTTTATTTTCACCACAAGGAAATAAAAGTCATTGTAATTAATTAATTTAAATTGATTTTAAATGTAATCGCAGAATCTGTAAATAAAAAAAAATATAAAAATAAAATATTTAATTTATTGTAAATATAATGGCTAAATGGGCAAATAAAAGGAATTACTTAATATGTTATCCATGTTTCCAAACAGTTTTCATTTATTCTGTTATTCTTATTTCCAAATAGTACGAAGACGTACTTCAGTTTTAATAATATACTAGATCATAACCCCTCCCCCCCCGATTGTGCTGGTCTTTGTCTTATGGTATATATAAACATTTCAAAAATTGCAATCTTATGGTTTTAATTTTACTAAGTAATAATATACTGTTTAATTATTGTATTTCATCACTGTATTGTGTAACAGGGGCGTAGGTAAAATGTTGTGACCCGTAAACATTTTAGTAATAGTTTATAAAGTTATTTTTTGGCTAAATTTGATGCAAAGTTATATACAGTAAACAATTTAGTCAATTTTTAAGTTATTTGTTTAATGAAGAATCGGAAAGCTAGTATATAATTGTTAAAAACTTATAACAATAGTCAATATAAATTATATAAATAAAATATACATTATTCTAGATTTATTATAAATACATTTAAAACATGAGTAATATATATGTATAAATATTTTTCAGATATAAAGTAATATCAATTAATGAAAACTCAAAACAAAATTATATAATGGTATTTTGGACCGCAGTAATCTTTAATTTAATAAATAAGCCCATTAGGTTTGATGCTATCCATGTTTCCAATCAAACTTTTAAAACTTTTTTTTCATGTTTTCAAACACTTCATTTTTGTACTTCAATTTTAATAGTATAGATATGCTATGGACTTGCATATTAGTTTTGAACTATTGATTGAAATTTGAACTTTTGATTGAAAGTAAAGTTATTAGGAAAACAATTAACAACCCATTATAAATAATGTAACGCCTCGTTCCTCGATACTCTTTACTTTATTTTGTTGAAGTATAGAGATATAAATTAAGGCTTCTAATTTTAGTGGTAAAAAGTTCACGACTGTGAATTTTATCACTTGGATTTTCACTTTAGTTTGAAATTCGGCCGTTGAAGGATTTACATATGAATTTTCCAGTGTTTAAAACCGTTTACAATGAGTCACATAGTGATGTCTTGGCAATATTCTTGTTCATTTTGGTTTTTAGTGTGACCACCTTACTAGGGTAAGACACTCGGTTATAAAAAACAAAGAAGTATAGAAATATTAAGGGGAAACTGTTTTTTTAGATCAAATAGGTTTGAATATTGTCCCTTTAGTCTAAATTATATTTTGTACCAATTTTGACTCTAATGTCCTTTATTTATTTTTGAAATTATTAAAAATAGATTTATGAAGCAAAAAAAAAATTAAAAATAGTACATAATTATGAAACCCCTATATCTATATAGTGATATTTTTTTCCTGTTTTAAAAATGTGTAAATAATAATTTCATATATTATTCTACCAAAATTAGAATCCGTATACTACGGATTAGAATACGGAATCCACTTTTTTCACTATTTCTACGAACTGCAGAATATGTTTTCTACGTAGATAACACGAATCTAAAATAGTTTGGAATACACATTCCACTCTTATCATAGAGTTCTAATAAAAGTAGAAACTGAAATCTAAATTCTTACTTAAATCTAAAACTAGTAGAAATCGGAATCTACATTGTTACAACGTTCTAATACATGTAGAAACTGATTTCATATCTCTTAACACAGTTCTACCTTTAGTAGAATCTGAATTCTACGGATAAATATTATTAGATCCGAAAATATAGGAAGAATATATTATGAATATTCGGTTTCCATATTTAAAATTCAATTTTTTTTTTTTAAAAAAAAAAGAAAACTCAAAGGCAAAAACGTTTTGCCTGGGCACGGGATCGATCGATCTCACCTAGGGGATCAGTCGATCCAGAACGATTGATCTGTACGATCAATTAGACTCTGAGAAAGTCGAAAAAAATTCACAAAATAGTGTGGTTTAGGCTCAAGAATCGTCCAAATGAGAGCAAAACTGAGTGAGTTAGGGTTTATGAATGAGGAACCTCCATTGTCTACCTTTTTACGTGATGGCAGAGAAGAGAGTGATGGGTTTGATCCCAAAAACACGAATTAGTAAGTTAAATCGTGTTTACTCGGTTCAAATCAAATGTGAATTAAATCAGATATAACCGAAGAAAATCATGAAATCGAGTTGGAAGAATTAATTGGGATCGGGATCGATCGATCTAGAACAGAGATCGATCGATCTTTGGTAGATCGATCGGTGTAGATCGACTGAACTTGAAAAGGTCGATCAGTTTCTGCTCCATGCTTTTTTATGTTTTGTTTAATCATCGAGATCGACCGATGGGATCGATCGACTCTTTACTGGATCGATCGATCCCGTCATATAGAGCAGTTTCTTTCGTCTTTTTTTCCCCCGATTTGAAGATTTTTATTTTTAATTGTTTACGATTTTTAAGTGAATTTAAGGACATTATTGCCATTTAGAAAATATTTAGCCTAATGGGATATAAAGTACTAGAGGTTAGTCTAAAGGGACAATGTCCAAACCTATTTGGCCTAAAAAAAACTATTTTCTCAAATATTAATACAAAACAATATGAAGCGCACCAAGACAAAGCCAGATGTCTGTCTCTCTCGCTCCCAACAACCACCGCACTAGCCGCATCTCTATTACTTCTCCCACTACCAGATTTTCGGTGTCACTTTCTAACGATAGAAAACATAAATGTAATTAGGTAAAAGAACTAGGGTTAAACTTTACTATTCAATAACCGTTACATTCTTATTCGTTATACGTCATGCATATAAAAAGTAAAAACGGTGAAATCCAATAGTGAAAACTCAAATTAGCAAACTTATTTCTACAACGTGTAGAAACACTTTTAATTCTTATGTGAAACTGGGATGCTTAAACCCTATTCAAATTTGTATGCTATTCTTATCTTCACATTATCAATGAAAATTACCTCTCTTATTTTCTTTCACGCGGTTTCCTAAGGTTAATAATGAAGAAAAAGATAAACTTTTTTGCGACAGGAAAAGAAGAGAAAGCAACCTTTGTTTGTATCTATGATGATTTGTTCTTATTTGTCATGTGACTACAAAGACACACACATCTACATATATTTTCATATATAAAAGGGATGATAATCTGATAGAGGAACCCACTTGGATTCAACAAACTGTTTCTTAGTTTTATTCCTCTACCCAAAAAAAGAACATAGATTTTGAGATCCAAGCAGATATGAGCGACACCAACAACACAAGGGAAGGAGAGAGAAACGGTTCTTCAAAACACCAACCACAAGAAGCTCCTATGCCTTTGAAGGTCATAGATTCATGTCTGAGGCTAAGTGTGATTCCTCTCAGCGTTGCAACCATCTGGTTAACCATCACTATTCACCAATCCAACCCTGACTATGGCAACCTAGACTACAACTCCATCATGGGTCTCAAGTATACTCTTTAATTTCTTTTCATTTTTGGAGTGATACTCTTTATTTTATAGTTGTTATCAAGTATACTCCCTCATGAGGCTCAACTGTACTCTTTGATTTCTTTCATTTTTCACTATGCCAATTTTATTATTATTTAGTTGTTATTGTCTAGTTTGTTATCTAGACTATTGAATTTATATCTGCAGATATATGGTTGGTGTTAGTGCAATGTGTGGTATTTATGCTCTGCTCTCTACTATTTCGTCATGGGTCACATGTTTAGTCTCCAAAGCTTGGCTCTTCTTTGTCCCTGACCAGGTACTATTTTCCACTTCTTAAATCTAATTTCTCAGCTCTTTTTTCTCTGTCTTTAATACAATATAGTATTCGATTTCTTATACAAGTGAACGATTCTCTGTGTAAAGGTTTTAGCTTATTTGATGACAACATCGGTAGCAGGAGCAACAGAGATAGTGTATTTACTTAACAAAGGAGACAAAGTAGTGACATGGAGTGAAATTTGTTCTTCTTATCCACACTTTTGTTCAAAACTCACAATTGCTTTGGTGCTTCATGTTTTCGTTCTCTTCTCTTTCTTATTTCTCTCTGTCATTTCTGCTTATAGAGCTTTTAGTGTCTTTGATCCTCCTTGTGATTCTCAAACCAATAGTAGTGCTTAATTAGTCAGTATTGAATCATGTTTCCAGCTTTGGAATATTTATCTCCATTTTGCTTTGGTGTTTTAACTTCCTTCTCAAACTAATATGATTTATTTGTTTTCCATTTTTTTTTGTTTTTTATTCAAATGGTTGTATATATAAATAAATCTCGTAAACTGATGATGACAAAAGGTGATGGTCTGAAGTCTGAACTTGGGAATTTTTAAAAGGTGTTTGGTAGACCTTAAGGTAGGCATGCGCATCCGGATCTTCGGGTCGGGTCCTATTGGGTCTGAGTCTTTCGGGTCTTAGAAATTTAGACCCATATGGGTACCTATAATTTTTCGGATCAGTTCTAGGTCGGGTCTTGCCGGGTCCAGGTTGGTTCGGCTCTATAATTCCAATACCTGTAAAATAGCCATAATTTTTGAATTCATATCGGGTCCAGATCAGGTCCGGGTATTTAAAATTTTAAAAAATACATAACATGCCCAAACTCACTCCAATTCAGTCAATATTTTTTATATATATCTAAAATTTTATAAAATAACTTAAATTAAACTATTAAAAATTAAAGAAAACAATTTTAAACTCTAAATTTTACATTTAAAACTTTATATTACTTGAAAATGTTACAAGTAATAATAAATATTGTTAACAAAAGATATTTCAACTAAATTATAAATAATATAGATATATAAAACATAACACAAAAATAATAGTTTTGGATATACATGTTTATAAGTCGGGTACAAATCGGTTTTTATCGGGTCGGGTCTATTTGGATCGGTTCTTTTCAGGTCCGGATCTATTCGGGTCGGTTCTATTCGGGTAAAAGAAATTTAGACCCAATAGATACTTGTAAATTTTCAACCGGGTTCGGATCGGATATTTTTAGTTGTTCGCGTCTGGATAAAATGGCCAGGCCTACCTTAAGGCATGGTGCAGAAAGTGTTCTATCAAGCTAGCTTAACAGACATATATGGCCCATATCCCCTATTTAAATGTACCTTATTCGAGAGGTTCTCGTATTGTGAATCATAGTGATAGAACTTAAGTATCATCAACACATTGAAATTATCTTTGTTTTTTAACTTTCAAAACTCTTTAATTGCTTATTAACATGGCCGGATTTTGAGATTTTGAAAGCTATAAACATTTTTTAAATGTCTTAATATTTTTTTTTTTGTATAATCCGGAGACTTATACGTGTGTAAAAATCTCCAAAAACTTTACGAGACCAAAATTAATGCTTAATTGGGTCGTGTTCAGATCCGGATTTGTGTAGTAAGTTAATACAGTCGAGAGAGGTCTCCTTATTATTAACAAAAAGTAATTGGTAAAATAATTGTAAAATAATAAACTATTTACATGTGTATCATTTTATAGATGTATCCTCTTTTTAAACATCCTCAACTATCTATACATTTGAAAGACTAGATTAATTACGAGAATTGCTATTATTATTCAGATTGCTTTGCATTTACATCATTGAAAACTATGGTGAAGACATTTATTTAATTAACAATCACTTGAATTTATACAAATGCCTGGTAAGACACGAACCTTACATTGATAAACTGCCAGAAGAGCAGATGAGATGCCTCTCATTTTTAGTTGTATATTTTGGAAATCGTATAAAAAATACAGAGCTCTATACTCCCTCCGTTTCATATTAAGTGTCATTGTAGAGAATTTTTTACGTTACAAAATAAGTGTCGTTTTCGGTTTTCAATGCAAAATTTATTAATTTTATTATGTAATTTGTTTTTCTATTGGTTAAAATATGGTTAGGTGTATGGGTAATTGTGTTTTTATATAGAAAATATGTAAAATTAATTGTTTCCTTAATTTGTGTGCACAGTTGTTGAGTGACACTTATAATGAAACAGAGGGAGTATATAATTATTTAAGAAAATTTACAGATAATTAGGGCGATGTAAGAGTTATCATTATTTTCTTAATCTCTTTTGTTTTTGTATATTTATGTGGATACTTAATACATAATCTTTGTATGACAACTTTGAGCTTCAAAATATTTGGTAATAAATGCATGATTAAATCAAATTTCAAATTTTGTGTGGAATAATGATCTAATTCGGTAAGATATTAAAAAATACTAGAAATTTTACCTGGGCTACGCCCGGGATTAGATAAATATCAATGTATTTAATATATAAATGTGCACATGTATCACATTAATTTTTAAAAATATATTATATATTGAATTAGAAATGGTTAAATCTCATAATTTATCTTTTTACCATCTAAAATGTCATACGAAAAGGTGAGTAAATGATTAAAAAAAATTAGTTAAATCTTAGTTATAATCAAAATATTAATTTTTTGTCAAAGATCCTAATATTTTTTATCATACATATTTGGGATATCATGAAAACGAACTATCAATCAAAATTAATTTGTATTATTTGCTTAATATCACTGAACTTGCACTTTTTATTTACCGTTGACTTCTAAGTTACTGTATTATAAAATCATTATGTTTTTTAGAATCTACCTAGATTAATGATATTTACAATGATGTATTGATTATTAACTTGGAATCATATAAAATCATCTTGATTCATATATCTAATATAAGTTGTATTGTTCACTTGTTTAGAGATCTCAATATTTTTTTTTGAAAGGTTATCTTGTTATATACATAATGTATTTGAGAATTCAAGTGTAGGAAATCCTAAGCTAGAAATAAATTTGAAGTTACAAAATTATTTCTCTCTATCTGTATTTTACTAAGTGCCCTAATATGATTATACCATTTTGGTAATGAAAACCACACAAACCAAATTGAATTCTCAGAAGTACAAACCCATAGAAACTTTTTTTAGTTTTTTCCTTGAAAATATTTATTTACTTTATGTCTGATACAATATATGTCACTTTCTCTCTTGTGTCTTGCCTTTTCTGTCGTATTTGAAGTTCTTTATTTCATGTTCCGTGCTTGGAATCAACATAAACACATATTAATATATAGTCCGACAACCATTTTCTATGTTGCGTATGCATTCATATCATTTTTCACCTTGATCTACCTAACACTGATTTATCTTTAGAGCCACATAACGAGTCTTACTCCATAGCATGAGCCTTGAATGAATGAAGGAATAATAACCGAATTTTCCAAGTAAAAATGTATTAATGATCTCTTTATTAATTATTGGACCAAAAGAGTTCTGAAACTATATTTAACATTAGAAGATAAATATAAATGAGAGACATCTCAAGTGATGTGGATGGTAATGGTATTCAAAATTAGAAAACAATTTGGTAAACAAAAAAAAAGTTAACTGAAGTTGGAGAAAAATATTTATTCAAATTTGAATTACTTTTAAATGTTAATACAAATAGTAAAAAAAACAATTTTTAATTAATTTTATAAACATATCATAGAACCAATAATTTTAAATTTGACTTAGATCCGTGATCAAACCACTAAATTAGTTATCCGATATGTAATCCAAGTTGTTTTTTCTTAAAACTTGTTATTTAAAAATCTGTTAAAACCTAGAAAAAAATTGGGAGTCGACTATGTGGTCAACTGATGGGTGAATTAGTTTTTAATTTTATAATTTTATTAGTCGCACGCAAATTTATATTTATTTGTGATTCTTTATCTTCTGAAGAAAAATTCACTATGCAGCTAAAATGAAGTGAATTAAAATGAATATAACCAAAATTAATTGATGTTATTTGATATATTTTTGACAATCAGGAGAATTTTTTTTTATCAATTTTATTAAATTAATAATGAATCATAATTTCCATAATATTCAAATACATAGATAATTTAATTGGTCAAAAAAAAAATAATTCCAAACAAAACAGTATAATTTAAACCAATCTCTCTCCAGACCTGAATCCGAAAGAGTTTGTAAAATTCCCTCAAATTTTAGTTTTCAAAATAGTTGTTAAAACAATTAAGGTGTCTTTCTATAATAGATATATTTTTAAAATGATATGTCTATTCAAAATATATTTTATTAATAATAAAATAGTAATTAATGTTAAAAGTTGTGTCTTTTCATATTAATAAATAGCGCACTTTTTACCACGCTCCTGCAATTGATCTAAAGCAGAAGATAAAATTACAAATCTTAAGTAAACCTCTTAAGTTACAACTTACAACTATACATAAAGCATCATTTTGACATTTGAAAACGTCTGGGATCGTTCACAGTGGAGGCGGTGATTAAACATCCAGAATGGGGGATTGTCCATGACCAAGCTTCTCTCATGATCCTGGAGGTGAAGGATGTTGATCCAGACAGCCTAGTTGCTGAACTTTTTTAATTTGAGCACTGTACAGCTTCTTGTTTCTGCATCTTGTATATCTCATAGCTCTTCTATGTGGACCGTTGGGACCAAACAGTTGCTCATGGACAAACAGTCCCGCGAAGACATTGACTGCAAAACTTCTCATCGCTGTCCATAGCGTCGGAGTTATGTAGTTCTATGCTCCCATGTTCATCACCTCTTCTTGGCACCAAACTATCTCAGCGTCTATGTTCCTATCAAAGCAACAAAAAAAAAAAAAAATGAGTACCACAATATCAGGGAAAAAACCGCAGACCAAACTAAACAACACATGCTTACTTAGATATCTCTTGAGCTCACGCTGAATGAGATCATATGGGAAAGGACAAAGCTGTTCCACTCTACAAATAACAACATCGGTCGTACCAAGTTCTTCCTCTCGTCATCAAGCTTGTAATACACCTGCAAAAAATTGCAAAACCAAGAATGATTCTACTGTCTTTTGCTAATATGAGACCAGCAAGACCCAATCATATAAAAAGAACGAAGTTTGCATACATTTCCAGAGCAAAGTACCACTCTTATGATGCCTTCTTCAAGATCAGAGTGATCATTCTGATCCTTGATCAATCGCTTGAATCTAGTCACTTGCTTGTCAAAACCTGGGTGGCCTTGGACATCATCAAACTCGAAGGGGTTTGATTTGTAGTCCTTGTGACGAAGCAAGTTCTTTGGTGCCATTACAATCAGAGGCTTACGGAAATCTCTGTGTAGCTGCATCGTGTGTAACAACATTGAGAGACATTGTAAATTGGAAACACCACTCTGAAATAGCTAAAAACGATAACAGGAACATAGCTCTTACCTGTCGACGCAGAACATGGAAATAGTTGGCAAGAGTGGTGGCATTGACAATATCTTCCAATTGCATTCTTAGATTTGCTTTCTCAATGTAGGTTCCATGTCTGGTATGACATAAGGGTTGTCATCACTCATCCGTAACAAAGACCATGTGCATTAGTTAGAGTCAAGAAGGAAATCGTAGATGCAAAAGGTAGTCATAAGAAGGTGTAAAGGAAATAAGGATGGAGTTTACCTGAAGATAACGTTCCAGCTTATTTAGTATACGTCAAGCTTATTTAGGAAACTGTAACAAACAGAAATTCATTACTGTAGAAACAAAGATGCGTTTTAGAGTGCACTCGAAGAGAATCTCCACAGACAATTACAGCTTTAAACTATTTGTTCTCCATTTTTGATCGAACTGAGCTTTTTGGTTTTACCTTTCTCGATGAAAATTGAGCGAAAGATTATTCAGGGTCGACTCCAGCCTCGGCATCGCTAACAGTGCTCTGACTCTTGTGCTTCTTCTGCTGGCGTGGTTGGTCAGTGGCAAAGCAAGTCATTTTCAGAAGCAAGGCAGACATAGATTGCTGATACGTTTGCACCAGCGGAGTCATCATCGATATCCTCACTTCTTCCAAGTATTACCGAAGCACTGGCCACTATAACCATGAAGGCGATGGAATTGTAAACGGTGGCGGCAAAGGCGATTATAAGATCTGGACGGGGAGATTGTCCAAGACCGAGCTTCTCCCTCGATGTAGGAAGCACAAAGATTTGGTGAGTTAATTTTCTGTTGGAATTCAACGCAACTCCAATGTTATGAGTGAGAGAGAGAGAGAGAGAGAGAGAGAGAGAGAGAGAGAGAGAGAGGAGATGCCGCCGAGGTTTCAGGCAAAAAGAATGAAAGCTTGGGTTTTGTGCTCGCCCATGGATATTTGGACGGGCTAGAGAGATATGAAGCCCAAATGGCTAAGGTGATGCGCTGATGGGGCGGGAAGCTGGATTCCTATTGGCCTGAATATTTTATCTGATGTGGAGGGTCTCTCCTTTGAGCATTAAGTTCTTTTAATATTGTTAGATTGTATAAGCTGATTTAGCACTAATTAGATTATACATTTAATTGAGTCAGATATTTGTTTATTAATTCGTATTTAACAGATAAATGATTTTTTCTGCACTGATATATTTCATGTGTAAATGTCTCTCTTTATGGTTATATATTTATTATATATTATTAAAAATAAGTCGTAATTTTAAATAATTAATTTTGTTTTCACTATGCATAAGACATAAGAGGCGGACCTATCCTACTATATAATTAGAAGGATAGCAAGAGCACAAAGGAATGGTCCATTAATTAGGCTAATATCCTACAAAATTATTATCATTCCTTAAGCCATTTATCTTCATTGTTCGTTTATATCAATTTTGCATGGAGCATAAAGCTAAGACTATTTCTAACTCATTTCTGTTTTTCTCTTTACAAATATTTTTATATCATTATAGAGAGATTTTGTTATAATGTATGCATTTTTAATGGAGTTTCCATATTTTAAAGAGAAATATAAAAAAAAAGTTATATATTTTCTAAATGTAGGTATTCTATTTAATATAGAAACTCTATTTTGACATAGAAATTATGTTTTAAATGCATACACTAGAGCAATTTTTATAACAGATATTTTTTCTTCTATTTTAAAGGGTAAAATATAAAAGTGGAGTAGAAATTACTTTAAGAAAAAACGGGAATAACACATAATCATAATTATGACATCCACTCAGTCAATGATTACGAGGAATGGAACCGTGGTTGTGGGCCTTGTGGCCTGTGGGATACACCATGGACAAACAAAGAATACGATCTGTTGGAATTTATGAATGTTTATGAATTTTTTACTCTCACAGACACTTTTTCACTTTGTTATTACATCAGAAGCCACTTTCTACTTGTGACATACTTTATAGTGTTTGAAAGACAACAATGCCCTCTAACTAAAGAAAGAATCAACTTCTTTTGCAACCAAGACATTACGGAAAGTGGATCTACTTTTTCACAATCTCTCTTCTTTCTTCTCATTTTACTATTTAATTTGAAAACTCTAATTTCTTTTCTTATTTTCTCTTTGCTGGAATCAAAATATCTCGCTCATTTCTTTTTTTTTGTGGCTATCTTATGGTTCATTCTCATCGGAAAGGCACCACTTTTCTCGTTTTCGAAATGAGAGGTAGTGTTCATCTTTATCTCTCTCAAAAACCCTTTCTCAAGATGGACGTTTTGGCTTAGATCCGGAAGTAAACATGTTTTTTTTTAAGATTTGTTGTTCCATAGATTCTGAGTTTCTTTCGATCAAAAATTTCATTTATTTTTAGATTTTTCTTTTTCTTTTTCTCTGCAGAAAAAGACAACTTCACTATTAAAGTAGGAATGTGAAGACATTATTGGAAGGTTGGGGGGGGGGACAAAGGAAAGATGTTTACTCTAGGCGAAGCTGGATTAGTTGAAGAAAGGTATTTTGGTTGGAGAGTTGTATTCAGGTGAGTTGTGGATGAACGAGTTGTGGTTAGATAAGTTGTGGATGGGGAAGATGGGTAAAGGAAATATGTGGAGTGGTGGAATGTGTAGAGAAAACATGTGTACAGGGGAATTGTATTCAACCTAATGTTGTATGGCGTATTAGCTGACTACAAGGGAGTGTGATGGATTTGCATCTTCATCCATAGGGGTCAGAAGCTGGAGCAGATGGAGCAAAAGTGCTAAATTGGGAAAGTGACTATCTTTATGAGTCACGCCATGGATTCACAAGTCGTTAATCACAATTTGTTGTCCACAACTCCAATCCACAACTAGCCATCTACAAGTTGTGATCCACAACTCGCCAACCATAAAAATATTCAAATTTTTTTTGGGATTGTGTGGCTATTAATAAAACAGAATAGTGAAGACACCAAATCTAGTAAAAGCATAAAAATATAACTAAACTAACCAAATCACCTAACGAAATCTAGTATCTGTTTGCTTCAATAAGGGCATTTGTGTCAATAATTTCTCTTGGTCCAAGGAAAAGTGTGTTGCAAGTGGGATGTGGCCCTGAATGCAAACAAAACTCAAAAAGTGGCTTAATATGTAATCCACTCAATGTTTATCTCATGTTAACAGAGTATTCAATTAATTTGTAACTGAATTTTTTTCAATCTTACCACAGAAACTCACCACTCAACTAACTGGTGGTTGAATTCTCTTACGCAGCTTATACTATAACTAAGATTCTTTGATAGTAAACTGGCTATGTATGGCAAATAATCTCTAGTTTGAATTTATTCTTCTGTAGTAACACAATACTTTGAGTTTGTGTACTTAATCTGAAGAGGATTTCGAATCATTAAGCTAGAGTTTTTTGAAAAAAAAAAATCAGTAAGCTAAAGTTTAAAAGAAGGAGATTAAGAAGAATTTGAGTGGGTTTTACAAGTATTAGACGCCTTAAGAGAGATAAAGTTAAGGCATCTACTAAACCATAATGCTTTACTTTTTACATTATGAATATTGTTTAGACACAAGAAAGAGAGAGAGCACACATAAATTAGAGAAGAATCTTGTATTTTTGATTCTTGTAAGTGTTACAAGAGGTGGTGAAGGTTTTTAAATAGACAATCACTAGTAATAAATAATTACTAAATCAGGGGATGACTAAACAACTAATATAATAAGAAATGGAAGAGGCCAGGAGGATATGAACAAGGGGAGGCACGATCAGATGAGGAGAAAGGGACAAGAGAAAGGTTGGCACAATATGTTTGAGAGAAAATGACAAGTCCAGCTGCTTCTCTAAAGATTTTTTCTTGTCTAATTCAAACCAGCTCTCTTTAAATTCAAACATGTTTCTTTGACTTCTTAGAGGTTCTCAACGTCCATATTCAGTCTCCCAAACTCCTTTCTCACCTTGCAAGGTAAGTTAGGTCAAAATGGTAGTTTGTGGGATAAAATTGTACAAATAAGTCCAAATCATTTCTCTTGATGCACTTGTATTTGATCATGGATTAACTCCTTCCCTCTAGTTATTCTCTTCTTCATTTCAACACGATGAACTTAGAATAGGGATTAGAAAAAAAATCCATGCTCAATCAGGTAAAAACATTGTATCACCTTAACATGACATTTTTTCTTGCCTACATCATACTTTACCTTGCCCCTTCCCTATCATGATAAATAGTTCAAGTGATGCATATACCCATAGGTTTAAACACTAATGTGAGCGATTAGAAGACAAATCCATCCTTAATCAGATAACTACATTAATCACCTTAATAAGACAATTATTCTTGTCTACATCTTACTTTACCTTGCCCCTTCACTATCATAATAAATAGTTCAAACTCGCTTAAACGTGAAATATATAGTTTTTGCAAGACAATCGAAAACAATTTGAGTTTACAGACCAATAAAATTTACGTAAAAATAAATGTATAGTTATCTAATAAATATTATCTTTCAACAACACAAATAATTTGAATCACACGGTTACTAAAAGTAACCAAGATTTAAAGTACATAGGCATATGGATAAACAGAAATGCAAAGAGATAAAAAAAAAAAACAAATACATAATTTGGTTCACCCAGACCCGGTCGATTTAAAACCAAAAATCGATTTATCTAATATCAACAATATGTCATTTCATATTTCTCTAATATTTTATATAATATAATTCACATTAAACTTTATAAACAAATTCAGTTCAATTAATGATTGGTAAATACAAGTTTTCTCAAATTAACTGCATCGCAATAGTAGTCAATGCTTTCATACATATTTCAGTGTTGTCAATCATAATCTTATATATAATAGTACATTTTTAAGGTTTTTCAAGGTATCTACGTCAGCATTTTGTGGGCTCCGCATGTTTAATTTTTAAAAGCCTATAGTTTTCTAAAATGACTATGAACAATGAATACACTTTAGCCGAGTGGTATAAGACATTTAATTAAGTCTGCAAGCATGTGGGTTCAAACCATGTAGCTATTATATTTTTTTTTTTTTTGTTTGGATTATTATCTTATAAACTTTTTGGTTTTAATGTTTTTAATGTTTTTATGCTTTTTTTTCCTTTGGGCTTATTGTTTAAAGTCCAAAATAGTGGAAAATGCTAAAGTTTAACGAACTCAAACCCAAAAACAATTAAAAAGAGAACAAAAAACGAAAGCCCAAAAATAAAAAAATAAAAACAAAAAACAAAACAAGTCTCACGTGGCACTATCATGTCCTAATATATGTTTTCTATTAAACATATTTCCTAATATATATTTTCAAAAAAAAATGTATGTGAAATAAAATAAAAAAACAACAAAATTTAAGTATTTTTCATTATTTATAAAATGAATATGTAACTTCTCTTACATTTTGAATAGTTACTTTAATTTCATTTTTATCACACTCCAGCGAACGGATTCCCATAGTCGATGACGTCGTAAATAAAAATGCCACATTATTCATGAACAAAATCCAAACTTACAAAAAAAAACATATATAAACCTATCTAATGAAACCCAAACAACAAATATTAGCTTAAATTAAAGTTATTTTCAAATCGATAAATCGTTTAATAGAAATATAAATACTATAAATAAATAATTATATCAAGTTTTGTCCTCCGATATAAAAACTACTTACAGCATAAGAAAATAAAAAACAAGATAGACACCTATTTTTACACACTAGAAACTATATTATAGTTTAATTATTCCTATAAACTTTACTTCGCATATAAATAACATTTAACACTTTATATATACAATATTTTCACTTTACACTCTTGCTACATTCTTTCTATTTCATCATTATTTGGTATTATTAGAAGAACCCACTAAACTAACAACCGAGAAAAACTTAGGCAAACATCAAGGATCCCGGCACCGCGCTGGCGCGGGTGTATGCAACTAATTAGTAAAGTAATTTATTAATACAAATTTCACATCATAAAAATAATTTTTATTTAACAAAACATTATTTAATAAACTGATTAGTAAAATTTCTATAAATAAGGATAAAATATTATTACTCTTATCAAAAGCATTATAAATTGTATTTACATATAAACACTAACAAATTTTTAAATATGAAAACACTAAATAAAAATATGCCTCTAAGATTATATGTCCTAAGTGGTCGCTAGGTGGTTTGTCATCGAACCGGCCCTGGTTATGCTTAACGATTTATATATCTTCGAAAAAAATCAATGAAAAGTAGTGAAGAATATATGGAGTTTGAAGAACAATACATAGACATATTCATAATCACATTTAAGTAAATGATCAAATAGCATTAAACAGAAAACATGCGCTTTACAACAAATATAAGTAAACTTTTAATGATACAATACAATCAATGATTAAAGACTTTGGTCTTTGTTAGTTCTTGAGTGTGGTCTTCAGAATTTTTCTAGCTGATTCCATGCAAACTGTCCCAGGAGCAGTTAATGTTATTATTATTATTATTTTGTTCGTTTGTTTCGGCGTCCCTAGAGTCAGCCGGAAATAGTGAATTCAACTGATGAACATCAAGAACAAGATTGTCGTCAGTAACAGCAGATGATCGTCCATTAGAGATCTCTCCACTATCACTTCCCCAGTCAAGAAGCTTAGCTATATCATCTTGCATTGTATTCATTTGAAGGGATTCTTCTTCCTTTGGTTTCAAATCTGCATTTCAATAATAAAAATATTTAACAAAAGATAAGTGTAGATGAAGTTTGTAGCGTTTTGACCGGTTTAGTTACCTTGTAAAGAACATATGTTTTCAGAAGAATCATATTGTTCAAAACTAACTGAGAAGAAATTATCATTGTCGTTGTTATTGTTGTTGTGGTGGTTAGGAGGAGAAGCAGTGAGTTGTCTTCATTTCGAAGGTCGGTCTCCGCCTCCACCAGCTAGAGCCTCGGCCTCTTCGAGGACATCCTCCAAGAGGCTGCAGCTAATACTTTTTCTGTGAAGATTGGTATTGTTATGTTTCTCATTGTCCGTGAAATTGTTGACATTACTAAAAACACTTAGCTGGGGGATTTGGTTTGCAGGGAGTTCTTGTTTCATGGAGTAAATCNTATTGTTATGTTTCTCATTGTCCGTGAAATTGTTGACATTACTAAAAACACTTAGCTGGGGGATTTGGTTTGCAGGGAGTTCTTGTTTCATGGAGTAAATCTGGTTGTTGTGAAAGGAGGTGGAAGAATAATGAGGAGTGTAATGAGAGTGAAGAAAGCTTGGGGAAGAAGTTGGTGTAGGGTAAGAAGAAGGTGAATGTTTTTTTTTTTTTTTGAACAACAGCAAAGGGTGAATGGTTTAAGGAACTAGAAGAGGCCAGGAGGATATGAACAAGGGGAGGCACGATCAGATGAGGAGAAAGGGACAAGAGAGAGGTTGGCACAACCTGCTTGAGTGAAAATGACAAGTCCAGCTGCTCTCTAAAGAAACCCATGTGATTTCTTCTTGTCTAATTCAAACCAGCTCTCTTTAAATCCAAACATTTTTCCTTGACTTCTTAGAGGTTCCCAACGTCCATATTCAGTCTCCCAAACTCCTTTCTTGTCTTGCAAGGTAAGTTAGGTTAAGATGGTAGTTTGTGGAATATAATTGTACAAATAAGTTCAAATCAATTCTCTTGATGCACTTGTATTAATCTTGGATAAACTCCTTCCCTCTAGTTATTCTCTTCTTCACTTCAACACGATGAACTTAGAATAGGGATTAGAAGATAAATCCATCCTCAATCAGGTAAAAACATTGTATCACCTTAACATGACAATTTTTCTTGTCTACATCACTTTACCTTGCCCCCTTCCCTATCATGATAAATAGTTCAAGATAATGCTATACAAATAGGTTTAAACACTAATGGGAGGGATTAGAAGACAAATCCATCCTTAATCAGATAACTACATTGTATCACCTTAATAAGACAATTATTCTTGTGTACATCTTACTTTACCTTGCCCCTTCAATATCATAATAAATAGTTCAAACTCGCTTAAACGTGAAATATATAGTTTTTGCAAGACAATCGAAAACAATTTGAGTTTACAGACCAATAAAATTTACCTAAAAATAAATGTATAGTTATCTAATAAATATTCTCTTTCAACAACACAAATAATTTGAATCACACAACACAAATAATTTACATAGGCATATGGAAATATAGAAATGCAAAGAGATAAAAAAAAACCAAATACATAATTTGGTTCATCCAAACCCGGTCGATTTAAAACCAAAAATCAATTTATCTAATATCAACAATATGTCATTTCATATTTCTCTAATATTGTATATAGTATAAATTACATTAAACTTTATAAACAAATTCAGTTCAATTAATGATTGGTAAATACAAGTTTTCTCAAATTAACTGCATCCCAATAGTAGTCAATGCTTTCATAAATATTTCAGTGTTGTCAATCATAACCTTATATATAATAGTACACTTTTTAAGGCATCTCAAGGTGTCCACGTCATTATTTTGTGGGTCTCGTACGTTTAATTTTTAAAAGCCTATAGTTTTCTAAAATAACTATAAACAATGAATACACTTTAGCCGAGTAGTATAAGGCATCTAATTAAGTGTTCAAGCGTGTGGGTTCAAACCATATGGGTTCCCATAGTTGATGACGCCGTAAATAAAAATGCCACTTTATTCATGAAAAAAAATCTAAACTTACAAAAAAAAACATATACAAACCTATCTAATGAAACCCAAACAACAAATGTTAGCTTAAATTAAAATTATTTTAAAATTGATAAATCGTTTAATACAAATATAAATACTATAATCAAGTTTTGACCTCCGATATAAAAACTATTTACAGCATAAAAAAATAAAAAACAAGATAGACACCTATTTTTACACATTAGAAACTATATTATAGTTTAATTATTCCTATAAAATTTACTTCGCATATAAATAACATTTAACACTTTATATATACAATATTTTCACTTTACACTCTTGCTACATTCTTTCCATTTCATCATTATTTGGTATTATTAGAAGAACCCACTAAACCAATAACCAAAAAAAACTTAGGCAAACATCAATGATCCCGGCACCGCGCTTGCACGGGGTGTATGCAACTAGTTAGTAAAGTAATTTATTAATACAAATTTCACATCTTAAAAATAATTGTTATTTAATAAATTGATTAGTAAAATTTCTATAAATAAGGATAAAATTCTTATCAATATCATTACTGTTATCAAAAGAATTAAAAATTTTATTTACATATAAACACTAACAAATGTTTATATATGAAGACACTAAATAAAAATATGCCTCTAAGATTATATGTCCTAAGTGGTCGCTAGGTGGTTTGTCATCGAACCGGCCCTGGTTATGCTTAACGATTTATATATCTTGGCAAAAAATCAATGAAAAGTAGTGAAGAATATATGGAGTTTGAAGAACAATACATAGACATATTCATAATCACATTTAAGTAAATGATCAAATAGCATTAAACAGAAAACATGCGCTTTACAACAAATACAAGTAAACTTTTAATGATACAATACAATCAATGATTAAAGACTTTGGTCTTTGTTAGTTCTTGAATGTGTTCTTCAGAATTTTTCTAGCTGATTCCATGCAAACTGTCCCAGGAGCAGTTAATGTTATTATTATTATTTTGTTCGTTTGTTTCGGCGTCCCTAGAGTCAGCTGGAAAAAGTGAATTCAACTGATGAACATCAAGAACAAGATTGTCGTCAGTAACAGCAGATGATTGTCCATTAGAGATCTCTCCACTATCACTTCCCCAGTCAAGAAGCTTAGCTATATCATCTTGCATTGTATTCATTTGAAGGGATTCTTCTTCCTTTGGTTTCAAATCTGCATTTCAATAATAATTTTTTTTAACAAAAGATAAGTGTAAATGAAGTTTGTAGCGTTTTGACCGGTTTAGTTTACCTTGTAAAGAACATATGTTTTCAGAAGAATCATATTGTTCAAAACTAACTGAGAAGAAATTATCATTGTCGTTGTTATTGTTGTTGTGGTGGTTAGGAGGAGAAGCAGTGAGTTGTCTTCGTTTCGAAGGTCGGTCTCCGCCTCCACCAGCTAGAGCCTCGGCCTCTTCGAGGACATCCTCCAAGAGGCTGCAGCTAATACTTTTTCTGTGAAGATTGGTATTGTTATGTTTCTCATTGTCCGTGAAATTGTTGACATTACTAAAAACACTTAGCTGGGGGATTTGGTTTGCAGGGAGTTCTTGTTTCATGGAGTAAATCNTATTGTTATGTTTCTCATTGTCCGTGAAATTGTTGACATTACTAAAAACACTTAGCTGGGGGATTTGGTTTGCAGGGAGTTCTTGTTTCATGGAGTAAATCTGGTTGTTGTGAAAGGAGGTGGAAGAATAATGAGGAGTGTAATGAGAGTGAAGAAAGCTTGGGGAAGAAGTTGGTGTAGGGTAAGAAGAAGGTGAATGGTTTAAAGAGAATGAAGAATTGTTGTTAGTGTTATGGTAAGTAGCATTTTGAGCGGTAGGAGTAGTAGGGGAAGAGTAAGGTGGTGTTAGAAATGAAGTGTAAGAGTCTCTTGAAACAGGTGAAAATGGTGCGGTTGAAACGCGGTTAATGCAATTGAGAGGAGTGTTGGAATTGTTGTAGCGCTTGGCAAGGAGTGATGAAGGCGGTTGGAGGAGAGGTGGGGGTCTAGGGAAAGTGAAACTCATGTAATTGTTATTGTTGTTAATTTGGGAAGGTGGTAAGGTGAAGAGAGGAAGAGTTGGATATTGATTGTTTCGAGGAGAAGATAAAGGAGACGATAATGGTGGTGGAGGTGGTGTAGAAGAGAGTTGAGAAGGAGTTTGTGGTGTGGTTGGAGTGTGAGGGCTTAAAGGATGGAGGAGATAAGCGGTTGATGCGTTTGTGGTGTGGAAAGTAAAAGATGAGGAGGGATTTGCGTTTAATGGTGTTGGAGATGGAAGAGGAGAAGATGATGGTGTATTTGGTTGTGAAGATTGTTGTTGAAAATACATTTGTTGATGTTGATGCTGCTCATGATGATAGTTTTGTTGCTGATGATGATGTGGATGTGGATGGAGTTGATGGTTAGGGATGATATCTGGAGGATAAAGAGGAAGTCCTTGGCGCTGAAGGCGTTTCAACCTCGTGTTCCAATAGTTCTTGATCTCATTATCTGTTCTTCCCGGTAACTTTAACAAAATTTGCAAAAAAATACATTAGTTTATATTTCTATTTTCGTATAGGTTGAATAATAACAACTAGTTTCTAAATATAGAGATTAGTTGTTTGTACCTGAGCGGCCATGCGAGCCCATTTGTTACCGAGCTGAGCATGAAGTTGGATGATGAGACGTTCTTCATCTCCTGTGAAAGAACCTTTTCTGAGATTAGGTCGGAGGTGATTGGCCCAACGGAGACGACAACTTTTGCCGCAACGAGCTAAGCCAGTGTTTTTCTGAACAGCGTTCCAGTTTCCTTCACCATTCTCTCTAACGTACGCAGAAAGTATTTCATCTTCGGCCGCCGTCCATGGCCCTTTCTTCAGTAGCACTCCTCCATTTGACATGTGATTAATCAATCCACCTTCCTTCTCTCTTTCTTCTCCGTACATGATCAAATTTTTCACTATGTGTTCTCCTTTCAGATTCGTCTCAAGAAAAAGAACAAAAAAAATTACGTAATTGATTGTTGGCTTTTGGGGGGGTTTGAGAAATGTGAGATCCACATAGAGATTTTCACCCCCCAAGTTTAGCCATGGTAAAAATATTTTATGATCCCTCTTTATTTATTGTTTCCTCTATGACAAATGATGACGAAGAGGAAAAGGTAACTAAAAGAAAAGAACAGACAACTTCGGTAACTTACCGTGTGAAATTACAACGGAAAAACAAGAAATAAAAGAGATATAAATAAAAATAGAGGGGAGAGATATAAATTAAACGTGTTTGTTTCTCTGTAGACAACTCATAAGATTTGTTGTTTTTTCCGCTTCTCTTTATATTTTAAGCAAATGACAATTGTATGCACTTTAATCCATTTTAAAAACTTTCTATTTCAACCCAATAATTAAATTTGAGATTGGTTTAGAGAGAGAGTTTTCATACTCATCCTACAAAAGTACATGGATTTAGAGATAACAAAATTTACATACAGATGTGATTCTTTGTTTTTCTACTTTAAAACACTTGTCAAATTCTTTTAAATCCAATATAGCTTTTTGAATATAATAATAAATTACAATTAATTAATCTGGGAATTCAACTAGTTTTCAGAATTATAGATAATTAAATCAGGCTGTTGGAAATTGACACGAATATCAGAAGATTGTTTTGCTAGAGAATCAAAAGAATGGACTCTAAATGTTCAAATATGGTGGGAAATTGAGATTTTCTTGTCTCTGCTTAACTGTACATGTAGAGTAAAACCTCCTTGACATGAGGACGGATATGTAATCTTGTAAAAGCAGAAGTTGAACCGGCCATCTAAGGGGAAAAAAATTGGCAGTTGGTCGTTATAAAATGGACGTGGTCCTCCATTGATCATCCCGTGAACGGCTGGTTCAGAAATGCCTAGAAAGAAAAAACCATATCTTTGAGTATAGAACTGTACGCCTTCACTTGTTGCATAAACCCCCTAGATTTCACGTTAACTTTGTAAATTTATTGAATTTTACAGAGTTTTTAGTTTTATGTTTGCTTAAATTTCAGTTGTTTTCAAAATAATATAACTTACGAAAAGAAAACAAAAGAAAAAGAAGAAAAAAAGGAGACTTTTTTTTTACATAGATAGTAAAGTGCACCACAAGGTCAGGTTGCTACTCCAATGTTCAGCCACTGACTATCCTCTCTTCACCTACAATCCCCACCAATTCCATCGAATGGAAGAAGCTGAGTTGAACTCTACGCATTTCTCCAAAACTCATACTCTTGCTAGAAATATTTTCCATGGATTATACAAGAAAATATGCTATATTTCGACGGACATTAACTTTGTTGGTTATATGTGACGGATTTCCGACGAGATACCGACGAATTACATAATTTTATTTTCGTCATCGTTTGAAATTTCAGTAGAAATTCTGACACAAACTCAATGAAAATAATATATCCGTTAAATGACAATTTAAATGAATTTTATTTTTAGCACTTGCCGGAAAATTCTGACAAAATTTTTTAACCGTTTGGATTTTTATTCATTGGAATTTCGTCGGAAAATCTCGACGAAATTTTTTGACCGTTCTGAATTTTAGCATTCGTTGGAGAGTTTGACGAAGATCTAAAGATTCTACAGATTCTGAGTAGATTTGCATAATCATATATCGTACTAGGCTTGTTTTCATAAGTTATTATAGTATTTTTATAAGTTATTGGTGTTTTTTAGAAGTTGTCGGAGTTTTTTAATAAGTTGTTGGAGTTCTTTTTAATAAGTTATTGGAAAGTTTTATAAGTTATGAAAGTATTTTTTATAAGTTATTGGAGTATTTTTACAAGTTGTTTTGGAGTATTTTTCTAAGTTATTGGACTTTTTTATAAGTTGTTTGAGTTTTTTTCTAAGTTGTTAGAGTTTTTAAATAAGTTGTTGGAGTTATTTTTAATAAGTTATTGGAATTTTTTAAAAATTATCGAAGTATTTTTTTATAAGTTGCTGAAATAAAATAAAACAAATGGGTAAAACCATAAAAATAGATTTCGTCGAAATATTCCGACAAAATTCCGCAGCCAATTTAAAATTTGAGGCTTCGATAGGGATTTGAAATTGGTCGGAAACCCATCGGAAATTGGTCGGAATTTTGCCGGAACAAGCCCAACCTGTATTTGGACCCTCTGTGCATAGTAAATCTCCATATCGGAAATCTTCAATCTACCTATGCTACGATCACCTGCATTACAGATGGGGCTTGGAAAGCCGACTCCTCTATCGCGGGGTTACGATGAGTCTTCAAAGATGTTAAGGAAAAGATCAGTAGAGGAGTGAACTCAGCTCCATGTCTCTTCAACTTGCATGGCAAAATCTCTTGCGATTAGAAAGGACTTGTTCCATATGTCCTCCATAGGTTTCACTTTAATCTGGCTTCGATCAGATGCTCAAGCATTCATCACAGTGATCTCCATGAAACGTAGATCGACATAATTCTATGATGTTTTATCGGACATCGTTTCGCTTTTCTCCTCTTTTAGTTTCTGTCATTTTGTATTGTCCTAGATCTTCAAATGGGCTAGCGGACTCCTCAGTAAACGTCCATCTCTGACAGAAAACTCTGTTTTGGGCCACTTTGTTTGAGCTTTAATGATTAGAACTAGATCTTGACCCGCGCAATTGCGAGGGTGTTTTTTTTCAGGTTTTAAAATCTATATATTTATTTCAGTACATTAGTGATATACAATTTTAAAGTTAATCATATATTTAAATGTTGATATACATATTTCAAATATAATAATTTCATAGTTTATATGATGTATTTAATCAATTGTCTAAAATCATCACATGTATTTGGCGCTCTTTACTATATATTTATGTTAATGTATTTTGATTAAGTTATTAAAAAATAATATATGCATGAAACAACATATTTGAAAAAAATTATTTTGTATCAAAGTTATATTCAATTCTGACCCGCCAACCTTCAAAGTCGTATTTTATTTTAGCAATACTTTTTCACGTTTATTCATTTAAAAAATATATTCTTTGTATATACAAAATTCTAAAATATGTCAATTGTTGTACATGTTTCATATAGTTTGCGGATGTTAAGTCATTACGTCACCGCATCATAACTGAATATATATTAATGCAAAATAATAGTTCATTGCTAATTACAAAATTAGTTAAAATATTTACATAAACTTCCCAAAAATTAAGATATTGTTAAAATATTTTCAACAGATTTTTTAGAATTATATATATATATATATATATATATATATATATATAAATGAAAATATATCATGATTAAAATAGAGACGTGCCATTTTTATCTACTATACAATAGCCATACTAGGTCCATATATTCAGTTACATTTTTGATTATTTACATTAGGTTATTTAATGTATAACATTTCTAAATAATTATAAGGATATTAATAAAAAATTATTTTAACTATTTTAACTGAAATTTTTAATTTTAGTTTTAGTAATCACAAAATCTGTTGAGAAAAAATCTAACAAAGTCATTTTAAAATTTCTAATATTTTTAATTAATCCACTGATTAATTTTGTAGTTAGTAGTATAATACTATTATAACTTAAGCTTAATTAAAATTTATTAAAAATATTAGAAATTATATGCTACTCTATAAATTTTATAAGTATAGTCGATAATATATTAATATAGAAGCAAAAAATGAATTACATATAAAAAATTATATTAAATTGGTAAACTAATACATTTTTAAAAATAAATAAAATATCATCCACCATTTAGGTGACTAAAATATCATTTACCTTTTAAAAAGATTAAACATTCGTAAATTATGTAACAAAGTTTTGTAAATTATGCAATAAATTTTAATTAAAATAAAATTGTTAACATATGTCAAATTTTTATATTTAGAAAATGAAAGATTAGCCGCACAGATGTATAGAGAAAATAAATTTTTAAAAAGAGAAGTCTTATCGTGTAATTGATTTGATCGACCCAAGAAGAATACTATGTATACTCAAGATGTAGAGAAAATGCATATTTAGTTGAGAAAATTTCATTTTTACACATTTAGTAGTACCATTATTCAACTTTACCTTCAATAGAAGAATACTTTCATAAATACCTATGTCATTAATCGGTAAATGACCTAGTTGACCTTAGATTAAAATATTTCTCTATTCCATGAAATAGAAACTCGGCTCCCCGACGAGGCATCCGGTGACGAGCTCTCGGAGTCGATGGTGGCTAGCTCTTTGAGTCGAGGGTGACTAGCTCTCTAGTCGACGTTGACTAGCTCTCTGAGTCGACGGCGACGGCGTGCATCTGTCCTTTTGTTTGATGACTTAGATCTCGATCGTTCATGGCCTCTCGATCAAATCCCTTACTCCGGGCAGCCTTGCTCTCCTCTCCGGGTAACATTTCTTTCAATTCGAAACCCTAACAAAAGCCCTAATTGAAGAAGAATGGAGTTCGACGAATACGAGTACCTGGAGAAAACGGTTGAGGAAGGAGCATCGGATAGGAAGAAGCAAGGGAGCAGTAACGAGAAGAGCGAGAGAAGTTACAGAAAGATAGAAGGAGAGAGGCGCGACGAAGAAGAAGAAGAAGAAGAACGAGGGAGGAGCAGTCGTAGTAAGAAGTCTCGAGGAGACGAAGAACAGAACGGTAGAAGTAAGAGAGATCAGGAGAAAGAGAGGCATAGAAGCAGCCGAGATAAAGAAAGAGAGAGGGATGAGATTAGGGGAGGGTCGAGAGATAGAGAGAGGGAGAGGAGCCGATACAGAGAGAGGAGTAGAAAAGAGAGGGAGAGGAGCGATAGGGAGAGGAGTAGTAGGTCACGGAGGGAAGAGAGGGAACGTGAAGTAGTTGAAAGAGGAAGCAGGTTTGTTAGATTCTGTTCCTTTCTTTATGTAGTTTAGGATCAATCACCAATGTACTGACTGAATGATTTTGATGATTGAACATGAGACACAAAGACAAGAAAGATGAGCCTGAAGCTGATCCGGAGAGAGACCAAAGAACTGTCTTTGCGTATCAGGTAGATTGTTAAGTTTTGGTTTAGTAATGCTTTGAGTTAAGTTTTACTGATTAACTTGGCTTTGTAATGTACAGATGCCTCTTAAAGCTACGGAGCGAGATGTTTATGAGTTCTTCTCCAAAGCTGGCAAGGTCAGTTTACTTTGTGCCTTTCTAGATTGTTAACTGTTTTCCCTATAGTAGTTAGCTTAGGCCATGAAAAGGTTTGTTCTTTTTATTCTCTCTTTCCTTATGATTTCAGGTCAGGGATGTGCGATTGATCATGGATAGAAACTCAAGATGATCTAAAGGAGTTGGGTATGTTTTTTTCTTTCTTTCAGATTTTGTTAAACAAAGTTTTGTGTATGTGCACTTGGTTAGAAATATTCTGCATATTCAGTTTCTTTATGCAATTTCAAGAACACGGTTTAACTGTATTCTTAGATGAACTATCTATGCGATAATGATGAGGATGATGGCAACTCTTGTTTAATCAATTCTGCATGGTCAAGGTAGATGTCAGAAAAACCTGAATCATGTTTTAGTTGTTACTTCCCATTGCAAGCCCTGTCAGGAAGGAGATAATCGTTTGTATGATAATTTATAACGGTTTATAAAGGTAAGTAGATAATTTATAAATGTTTATAAAAACAATTTATAAATATATGTAAAATTATTTGTAAGTCCATACCATTTATAAAAGCTTATAAAACAAGTTATTAAATCTATAGAGTATTTATACATGTTTATAGAAATTTATGAAAATGGTTCTATCTTGAGTTGTTCAACAGGTACAAAAGCGTGCAGCCCTTTAGACAATAAAAGTTTTAATTTTTTAGAGTAGCCTTTGTTCCATATCTCCCACCCAGTGCACATGTCAATAAATTATAGTCTTTTTGTTTCAGTTCTCAAATTTCTTCAACTGACTTCTCAAAAGCATAAGGTATCTTATGCAAGAACCAAATGATCAGCTTCTGTCATACAACAGGTATGCACGTGTGTTTATTATGTTGTTTATGGTGTTGAAGCCAAATATTTGTAGTCACATGGTTTGCTTCCGTGGCAGTGAACTTCTTGGGGTATTCTTGAAGTTCTTATATGATTAAGATCCGGTGAAAGACCTGGTGGAGGTATCTGGAGCTGATGATGAAATTGAAATTGATCTGTGGGCTACCTCTTTCCTTATCTTCGCTTTTACCTTCTTTCTTATGTAATATGTTTAGTGGATCAGAATCTTGGTCATGTTACATGACTGCTTAAACCATCCATAAGCAGATTCAGTAGAGTTGGCTAATGTGTTCTCACAAAAGCAATCCAAGGGGGTTTCTTTAATCACCCTAAAAGAAAATAATATATTTGTTTCAGTGCTTCCATTTTTTTTTCTGCATGCTAGTCTTTCAGCATACATGACTAATAAAGTACCAGAAAAGCATATAATAGAAACAACTGAAAGATGAAGTCTCTTTGAATCCTCAAAGGCTGTCCATTTCATCAGCTTTGTACAAAGACTGAAAGATGAAATCTCTTTTTATAAACGTTTATATAATCAGTAAAACAGAAATATAAAACAGCTAATAAAAGTCTATAAAACCACTCACAGAGATATAAAACTATTTATAAGAGATCATCTATAATAGTTATAAAACATTTATAGATCTTTTAAAGATTTATGAGAACATGAGCTTAGATTTCTAATAAGATTTTATAAGGGTTTATACAATTTATAAATGTTTATAAACCGTGTATAAAGATTTATAAACATAGTACTGGTTTCGGGCAATGCATATACCATGTGATGTTTGTTTTGTGTTCTAAATAGCATCTCTTTCTATGTTTTTAGTATGGATTTGTTGCCTGGCTACTGAGCACATTATTGGATTATCACTCTCTTTTTTGAGGTACTAGGGATTGTATCATTTACTGAAATGCTACTAACTTTTCTCTCATGGCCCCATTTTGATGTTCTAATTACAATAACCATGCCTGCTTCACTTTTGCAGTAACACAATTTATAAGAGTTTATAAATCATTTAGAAGAGTTTATCAATCATTTATAAAAGTTTATAAATTCTTACATCCTCGATTGCCTCCTTCAAGTGTTTAATATTCAGAAAAAAAAAATGCTCATCACCAATGCCAAGAACTACACCATTTGGTATGATCCACCTTTCATTCTATTTGTATATTCTTCTATGGATTATTTGTGTTTGAAAGAATGAAACATCTATAATGATTAACAAAATTATTTATGTGTGTTTATAAAGGTTTGTTAAACCAGTCATATGGATACATAAAATAGTTTTGTATATAAATCATTTATAAGAATTTGTAAAACCTGTTATGAACCATTTTTCAATTTTATAAGAGTTTATAAAACCTTGTATGAATATTTATAAAGTTTATAAAACACTTATAAATATTTATAAAATTATTTATAAAGGTTTATAAAACTATTTATAAGGGTTTATAAAACCATGTACAAGTACTTATACCTATAGCCATAATGCTCACAACATGTCCAAACGGTAGCCTTCTTAACACCACTCCCACTAGCACTGTTTGAATTCAACTGTTTGCTAGCAACCTGTGAATTGATTCTGCGCTTGATATCATAATGATTTTGTTTTTCCTTGTCATATGTTAGCTTCGCCAACCAACTTGAAAGCAGACTCACCACCAGGGAACTGGTTTTTTTCAGGAAGGAGAAGCAAGGGGAGCTTCTTGTACTGCTTCTTGATTGTAGCATCATCAGAAAATGCATAACATATGAGGTAAGCTGT
The DNA here is from genome assembly GCA_932364175.1 of Eruca vesicaria subsp. sativa. Lineage (NCBI taxonomy): Eukaryota > Viridiplantae > Streptophyta > Magnoliopsida > Brassicales > Brassicaceae > Eruca > Eruca vesicaria. The sequence continues at coordinate 334,175 of CAKOAT010530709.1, forward strand.
CAAGATAAATAAATAAAATAAAGCTTTACCAAATGATATACCCAGGAGCTTCTTGAGAAGCAGGATTGTTGTCACCCTAGGAAATCGCCGCAACAGACGAGGATATCGACTTTAGTGTTGTGAATGTGTTCATGGTGTTGAATTTTTTTGTACACATTGTCAAGGTCTCCATGCATACACCCTTCTATACCAATCTTAAGCACTCTCAGTGTATTCTTTGGTTTGAAGAATTATATAGCTTTTCTGCTAGTTCAAAAAAAAAAAACAATTAGAACAACTCCTTGATTAAAAACACGAAACAGAGTTGTTCCTCTCCTTTCTCAAAGTTTATAACTTTTCAGCATTGACATATAACATCTGAAACAGGATCTCTGAAATTACTAGTGAAGAAAAAATACCCATAAAGTAACACTATCCACAACCTAATCGCTTAGAAACTAAGATCAAACATACAATCCCTCTGTACACAGATAGAAACGTACATGTGAGATTTCAATATCGATTCGTACCGTTATCTCAACAGAGGCGAAGAAAGGATTAGGGTGGGAACCAAATCCGCACTGTCAATTTTCCGTCAAATATGGAAACTTAGGGAAAACCCTAATTCTCCCGAGGTCCTAGATCTCTGCGGAAATAACTAAAAAAGAACAAAGTTAACAGAATATGGATGAATAAGAACAATGACGAACAGAGAATAGATAAAGAATTTGTGTGAGAGCTTTTTATTGAATAAGAGATTGACTGTTGTTACAGAGAGAATCGCAGAACTTAGACGTCAAAACGTTCTAAGGATCCGACTTGCTAGTCTAAACATCTAAGTCCTAAATTTGCCTAAGCTAACAGCCGCCTCTCTAGGTCTAATTTTCGTCCCCTGCTTCTGTCCTCTACCTCTTGCTTATATACTCCCTTCCTAGGCGGTTTAATCCTTCCATTTCGTCCAGATTCGAGTTTACCGAGAATCTTCCATTTATCTTTATCTTTTCTTTTTTGCCACGGAAATCTTCTATTTATCTTCAAACTTGACATTTATCTTCTTTCTGCGAGTAAATCGTCAAAACTTCATCGTATCTTCGGGTTAGGCTTCGTTAAAGTCGTGAGATAGGCTTTTAACGCGTCTTAGGACTTTCCGAACCGTTTTGCGAAAAAACCGTTTTACGACTATATACGAGATCGTTTTCTGATGTGATGCCGTTTTTAAATAAGTTTCTCGAGTTAATTGTTTGGAAATGTTCGATTTTTCGGTTAATCGTTGCCGTTTTCTATGATTTACTCAAAGTTTTATTAAAAACGCGTTTTTTACGATTGCTCACGAAAAATCTCGAGTAAATCGTATAGTTTGGGAAATGTTCGGTGTTTCGTTTAACCGTTGCAGTTTTATAGGATTTCCTTGAGTTCTTTCGAGAAAACAAGACTTTACGATTTTTATCGTAAAACTCGACCGATATAACGGATCGAGACGAAACGAGTGACATTTCGACCGTGGTTCAAAAAATGATCGTGCCGAAGAATGTATGCCTTGAATCGAGGACGTGGGAGATCGAGGCTTGGGATAATCAGCTTGACGTACGATGATCTGAACCGGACCGGTTCAGCTCGCCGTACGGCGAGCTATCAGGGAAGCGTCTAGCTCGCCGTACGGCGAGCTAGTTTTTGTCAAACTAGCTTGCCGTACGGCGAGCTAGCTTGATGCCACCTATCTCACCGTACGGCGAACTAGTTCGGCCGAACTAGCTCGCGATTTACGGTGGATGCGGTTTTTTGCGGTTTTGTGCTTAACTCTGGCGATCGTGTAATCGGCGTTTGTTTCGTTCTTCCGAGATAATGACTTCCAAGTTTTCCGCGGTTTTCCTTTGTTTGGAAACTTTAATTTTAGAATTTTATAAAACGACTTCTCGAGTTTTATAAAACATATTTTTATTTCTCGCGGAAGGCAATGATTTTATCTTTAATAGAAATTATCGTAGATGTTGATTTCGAGATTACGGTTTTCGACACCAACAGTTAGCCCCCCATCTCGCAAGTCTCAGAGAAGGTTTTTGCGGGTGACTGGAGTTGTTTTAATCGGAATCCACGGCTGCGATTCGTCTCATTACAAGAGATGAGCTCTTCTTTTCTATAAGTATTGGATCATTACTTCACATATCTTCCATCTCTCAAATTTCTCTCACAACTTCTCTCTAGAGAATTGTCAAGATGTCTTCTTCCCAAGGTGATCAACAAAACCATGAGGTCTCAGCTAGTGACAATCCTATGGCGCATTCGCAGGATGCTCGCATCTCCGAGTTCCTCTTGTTCCAGGAGGAGATGGATTGCAGCGATGCTGAGGAAACTACGGTGCCGACTTGTGCAGCCCCGGTGAATCCGTCCATTCTTGCGGAAGAGGTCGAGGCTATTCCGGATGAAAATGCAAGTGCCGTAGCGAAACCTTCGATGGGCGTCACTGTCGAGCCGTCGGGTTCATCTGCTGTTCCGCCCCTTGCTGAGGTCAAAACTGTAGCGGTTCCCGCCGAGATTGGAACAGTTGCGGCTCCTACCGAGGTTGAGCCAGTTACGACTTTGAAGCCTCCTCCTCCGGCCTAAAGGGTGATTTTTCTGGGACTTCCGGCGCTTAGTGCGATGCTGGCTGCTCCAGCCAAAGGTCGTAAGAGACCTTGAACGAACCCTGATGCTCCCAAGAGAAAGAGAGGCGCGAAGGGTTCGGAGGCTGGAGCTTCGTCGAGCAAGGCGCCAAGCTTGGGTTTTATGTCGCAACACCGTGCCAAGGTATAGGTTCTCGAGTACACTTTTAAAAAGATTATTATTTTTAATTGGTGTCTAATCGTCTATCTTGACTTTTTCAGCTTGTTGCGTTGATCGATGGAGTGATAAAAGAATGCAGGTCTGAAGTTGAGCATTTAGCTAAGGAGTTGGCTGAGTCGCAGGAGAGGTCCGCTCAGCTTGAAAGAAAACTGAAGGTGATAGAAGATGTGCATTCCGCGGAGGTGTCTCAGTTCGAGGCTAAGATCAGTGACTTGGAACGCGATCTGGAAAAGACCGCGATTTCTCTGCTCAAGGCGAAGGATGCAAAGAACTCTAAGGCTTCGGAGCTGCGCATACTTCAGCGCAAGATAAAGAGTTTTGAGGGATCGGCGGTCCGTGCGACCAAAGAGGATGTTCCCGTCGAGGGAAGTGACTCTGAACCGACTCTTGCTGCCGAAAGCGGCCTTCAGCCTGATGCAGATGAGAGCAATGATAGAGATCGCTGACAAAGGTGAAGGTGTTTTTGTGGGAGCCGGTGATGCGATGGATGAGGATGAGGCTCCGTGTGCGGAGGGTATCTGAGGTTGTAGTCTCGTATGAGATTTTTTAAAATTTTGAATCTTTATGTGTTTGGTCGAAATGTGTTCGGGACTGGCCGTTTACGGCTTTGAATCCCTTGTTGCTTCGGCAACTTTTTTTTTTTATAATGAACAATCAGTTTTTCGTGTAAACCTTTTGTTTAGAGTCGATATTGAGGGAGGTTCGCGAGTTGTCGTCTCGCATTCCTTTTCCTTTGTGGATCGCCTTATTCGTTTGCTCGTTTTAGGATGTTTAGTAAATTGAGTGAGCGTTTAGATGTAGACGAAGAGACATGCCTTTAGGATCTCGATTCATGCCTTTAGGATCTCGATTCATGCCTTGAGACGTTAGAGACCAGTGTGCTGGGTTTAGGGCAAGACCTAGGTTTACTTTCGGATTAAGGCTATGCGATGACTAGTCGGCTTTCGTTTTGCATGTTGCAATTTTAACCTGATTCCATACCGATTCAGAATCAGCGATAGGTTCTCGGCTTATACGATTCGTTTGGTTGGAATCGAGCATCTCACCGGGAAAATTTAATAAGTTGCCCGGAAGTGCTGACCAAAAGTTTGGATTTCTTTTATAGCGCTATTACCCTTGTGTCGGGTGTTCGAGAGCTATCTCTGCGAGATAACTTGAGTTTGTTTAGGACTGTTGCGAGTTTGTTGTGATCAGCAACAAACTATTTTTAGGCGACATATGTTTACGTAATTTGGGCCTTTGCAAAAGGAATTATATCTTAAGGAGCTGTGTATATTTTTATAGTCGCGGACGGACTGTTTATTCTTGTTATTTTGGAGAGGAATGTTTTTCCGAATATTGGCGATGTCTCGCTTTATTCAGAATTTTTTTTTTTCGCTGTGTTGCTGAAAAAAGTTTCAGAAATTTCGAGTTTGGAATTTCGGGAGTATACAAGTATACGTATACTCACCTACCCCCCCCCCCCCCTTTTAGTGAGGGGGGACAGCTGGTCTCATCTTGCGACAAGATGCCTATGTACTCTTTAGGGGGAATCAAGCCGTCTCGTAATTCAGTGTTTTGCGGCATGTTGCCTAGTGATAGTATTTTTTTAGATGAATCGCGTTCCACGATCGGGGAATTTTGGTGCCCTGCATGTGAATCGCCGTCTCATAGTTTATGCTCCCGGCCGGACTACCATTATGCATGTATGGTCCTTCCCAGTTGGCTCCCAATTTCCTGGCGTTTCGTTCTGCGGTGTTTTGGAAGACTTTTCGTAAGACTAGTTCGCCTTCATGAAATATGCGGCCTCGTACGTTTGCGTTATAGTACTTTGTGGCCGCTTGCTGATAGTTTTGAATTCGGATGAGGGCCTGATCCCGTCGTTCGTTAACCAGATCGAGTTTGTCAAGAAGCATTAGGTTGTTCGATTCTTCCCTTTCTGGAAGCAATCTTCTGCGTAATCCTGGAAATTCGACTTCTGGTGGGTTCATGCATTATGTTCCGTATACGAGGGCAAAAGGAGTTTCGCCCGTTGCTTGTCTCGGGGTCGTGCAGTGCGACCATAAAACTCCCTCGAGTTCCTCAGTCCACCTGTCCTTTTTGGCGTCGAGGAATTTTTTGAGGCCGTCGAGAATAGTTTTATTAATGGTCTCGGCTTGTCTGTTGCCCTGAGGATATCTTGGAGTTGATTTTGTCAATCGTATTTTCCATTTCTCGCAGAAAGCCTCGAATCTAGTCGAGATGAATTGAGACCCGTTGTCCGTTACGCTGATATAAGAGTAGTATATGTAAATACGTCTGGTTTCAAGCCAGACATGTCCATTTCCTTCATTACTAGAGACGCCTTGTCAAGAAACCCCATCTCACAGACAGATTTAATAGCAATGTTAAACGAAAATGCATCCATTACAACCCCATATTTGGACGGGACATGAAGAAGGAAGTCCTAGATGGTGCGGAGATCAGGTTTCAAAGTTAAGACTTTAAGTGCGGCATTGAAGGACTTAACAGTCCTCTTACAGCCGTATAAGTCCATATTGTAGAAAGTATCGAGGGCATGATTAGTCACCCCAGCCTTGCCGTATAACATAATAATCCTTACAACGAAGCCCTCGTGCCTACCTTGTGGAAGGGTCTTCTGATTCTCCAGTAGCTTCTCGATGAAATCAAACCGACGTGCCCTGGCTAATCTAGAAACGGTGTCTTCAAAAGCAAAATGATTTTCAAAGACCAAGTGGTTGGTGGCATTAGCTTGAAAGAGGTTGAATAGCTTCGCAGGGTCTCGCTCAGATTTAAGTTTGAAAAGGGCAGGCTCTTCCTCCTGATTATTGGATACAGCTGGAGCGTGAAAGCTGGAGGCAATAACAGTGGAGGCTATAGAGGAATAGCATAATCTGCGAGTTGGTCGCAGAAATAGCAGCATGATCCCTCCACCCTAAACATTACCAAATCAACAAAAACAAGAAGTAATCATGGAGCAATCTTACTTATCTTCTTCATCGTTAAATTTATAAGGTTTTATAAATTTGAAATTTTAAACTTCATGAGAAAAACTTAGTTTCTTTTCCAAGACACCAACCGATTTTGAGAAATCAAACTAAAATTAAACAAAGAGATGACAATCACCATCGATTATCTGGTCACCTTTGTTAGTATTCGTCACTGAGATCGTCTTGTTTGTTTGAACTCATCAGCGTCGTCGGATCTCGCCGTAGAACTCGTTTGCGTTGTCAGATCTCACCCGAAAACTTGTCATGGTGGTCAAATCTCACCGGGAACTCGTCAGCCTCGCCAGATCTTGCCGGGAACTTGTCAGCATCGCTAAATTTCACCAGTAACTGGTCAACGTTGTCAAATCTCACCGGGAAACTCGTCATCGCCATCAAATCTCGTCAGAATTGATCACCAAAGAGAATTTGATAGATTTTTCAATTTGGGAGCTATGTAGATTGTGGGAGAACGACATTAAATTTAGGTTTGATTAGCCAGTGGTACAATAGTATTTTGGCAATTAAAATTTTAATGGTAAAGTTGGTTAGTGTAAAGTTGAAAAGTGGTATCTTAAAAGTGTTATTTCTGGCAATTTCCCTATGGAAGAATTGCATAAATACACATTCTTGTGTACACTAATTCACATTTACGTTAAGAAGGGGGACATTTTCAAAAATACACTTTTCATTAAAGTATAAAAGATTCTTATACCCTTGTTTTTAATATATATAAAATAAATATTTAAATAAATAAAAACACATAAAAAACAAAAAAAAATTATTTTTTTCGAATTATACTATTTCGAAATTCAAACCCTAAACCCTAAAATATAAATTCTAAACCCTAAACTCTAAACCCTAAACCCTAAACCCTAAATTCTAAACCCTAAAACCTAAACCCTAAACCCTATATTCTAAATCCCAAACCCTAAACCTTAAATTCTATACCCTAAACCCTAAATTCTAAACCCTAAACCCTAAAATTATAAACCTTAAACCCTAAATTCTAAACCCTAAATTCTAAATCCTAAATTATTAACCCTAAATCCTAAATTCTTAACCCTTAATCCTAAATTCTAAACTATATATTTTCTACAAAATTAATTAAGGGTACTATGGTGTTTTGTCTATCAAAATTTTAAGGGTAATGATGATTAATGTAAAAATGAAATAATGTATCATGAATGTGCTAGTTTTAACAATTTTACTTTCCCTATTTAGTTAAAGATGGAGAGAAAAAGGTAAACAAAGATAAAAAAACAAAAGAACAAAAGTGTAATATCACATAACAAAAGAAATAATTAGGTTTAGTTTAACTTATTTGTTTTATAAAACATAAAAAGGAAAGTTAAAGTTGCTAGATAGGTGAGCACGTCTTTAGCTTATTCTCTACATTTCAATTTTAACTTTTATTAACCATTAAACTACTTAATGTTATATTAAATATTTTCGTCGATATTTTACTTAATCAACAAAACCGGAAGTCTATATTTCTTTGACTTCTCTTGAGAATTGCTATTGGTGTCATGCATGCATAATTGTGTGATTACGTTTTATTTGTAACCTGGGGATATCCGGTGGGTTGAGGTTAACAAATCTCTTAGGAACATGTCTATCAATGTAATAGTGACCCAATTGATCATAATGAAAACTAGATTATGACTCGTGCAGATGTGCAAGTGTTATTTTTGTTTAAACAAATTATATATTTATTTTATATTGTTTATTTTTTTACTGTTTATGTTTATCCATATTTTTTTATGTAACTAAACAACATGATTAAAATTATATTTTATATTAACAATTTTTCCTAAGTGTATTATAGATATATATGCGGAGAAAACATTAAATTGTGTGTCCAAATCAAACCCGCAAAGCTCTAAAATGAACCGAAATGAAATTTTTAAATACTCGAACAGAGAAAAAATTTAATCTCAAAAACTTGAAACCTAAATAGATTCGAACCAAATTCGGATGTAACCAGAATATCCACCCAGAGTTTAAAGTTTGTCGTGTAATGAATATGGACAATGAAAGTGAAGAGTTGGTCAATTTCATAGTCTTGAATTTATAATATTGAAATAACATTGGTTAATAGTATTGATAGTATCAATATAAGTATTAACGAATTATATCCAAACAATTGACATAAATGAAGATATATAATATAATTTATTTTATTTTATAATGAAAGTATAATATATATTTATAAATTAATATATTGGTTGAATGATATAATAAATGGATAAAGAGGAATATTCGAATTGTAAATATTAGATGAGATCTATAAAAAAATTTATGGTTGTTAGTGAAAGATTATTTAATAAACTATTTTAATAAAAGTTGAATTAATAATTAAAATGACCTAAATAATAGGAGGTTCAATTTTAAAATCTACCTAGAAGAAGTTGTAATGTTTCTGTTTTAATAATATAGATGCGAACCGAATCTATACTTATATGATTCTAGATATATGACATTCAAACTTATATGAGGACTATGTTTTTGTCGTCATCACCCTTTGTCGCCGCCGTCACCATTAGGTGATGACAGGTGTTGAAAATAATTAATAGTAACTGAAATGAATAAAAATATATTTTAAAAATATTTGAAATATATATATACACACATTAGGAAACATTTAGATAGATTAAAATGAATATTCACTTATAAACAATCCCTATTATTCTACAAGTAATTCAAAAATAGTTAAACCTTAGCATATATAGATTTTATTGTTTAAATTAATTAATGGTAATGGTTAAACATATATTTTTTAAAAAAAAATTAAAAAAAAAAAATATATATATATATATATATATATATATATATATATATTTTCTTTTAAACCTTTTAGGTTAAATTTATGGAGTTTATATGGTACTTGAGAAATATTATATTATATAATTAAAAACGTTTAATGAATTTTCTTATAATTTAGCTAAATTATTTTAGGAAATATGTTGATCACAAAAATTTAGGTAAACTTGATTTATGAAATGATTTAATAAAATAGGAAAAGACAATGATTACTTGAATATAAGTTTATTTAGTTTCCAGTGGCAATGAATTGTAACTATTGTGTAAGTCTAAGAGTTAGTTTATATTTGTAAACCCAGAACTTTAAGCAAACGCGTAGACTTGTCTTGATTAGTATAAGAGTATTTAAAACTTTTATTGTTTTTATCTGTAGATAATCGAGGGATGATTTATATGAAGTTGGTTCAGATTAAATATTCCGGTTGATTTGACAAAAAAAAAATATTCCGGTTGATGTTATATAAATGTAGTGTGTAATATTAATGATATATTTTTCAATGAATCTAAAATTTACATGATACCTTTAAAAAGTAGGTAAAAGATAAGACTCTTAATTAATAGATTAGATTAGATATATGTATTGTCTGACTACAAACAAGTGATTCCAAATTTGATAGATATTGAATCTAGGTGTTTAACATAGTTATGATAACATTTTTTTTTTTTTGGCAAAGATACACTTTTATAATAAATTTCAATAGTATTGAATTGTACAGTAGTATTAATTTAGAGTTATTTTTGGGTCTACTTTTTTAGGGTGAACCTATATGTTTAACTTCCAATAGTATTATATTATTTCATATATGATATCTCTATAATATTATTTGAGAAGTCAGTTTCCTATTTGGCGCGCTCACGTTGACTCTTACACCGGTTGATTACTATGATACCCTTGATGAATATATTTAAATAGTATATTTAAATAATATTATTAATTTTATGTTTAGTTTCCTTTTTAAAACATTCCAAATAACTTTTAGAATAAAAAAGAAATAAAATTATTAAATTTAAAAAAGAAAATATATGTTAATATAATATGATTTCATTAAAAAGGAAAGTTCACAAAATAGTAAAATAGTATTATTAGTTTTGTATTTAGTTTCCTTTTTAAAAATTTCCAACTAAAATTTATAATAGAAAAAACATCATAAAATTTAAAAGGAAAAATTAAAAGCGAAAATATATGTTTATATAATATGATTTCATTAAAAGGGAAAATTAACAAAATAGTAACATCCATTAAAAATATTTTAAATAACATAAAATGTACTTTTTAATTAATAAAATACTTTCTTTATATCTGTACTATATGAAAATATATATTTTTATATAATGTGATTTCATAACAAAAAATTCACACATATAATAATATTGATATTTGAAAAAAAAAATTTACTTTTAAACATAATTTTAAGTAACATAAACAAGTATATGTTTTTATTAACTAAAATAGGTTTTAATTAAAATTATTGAATATTTTATTTATTTTCATATATTTAGTTGACTATAGTATCTTTCAACTAAAGCAAAAAAAAAATATCTAGAAATTAAATTTTACTTATATAATATGATTTCTCAAATACAACCACAATTTTTACTGCTTATTTTTAAGAGAAATTAAAATATTTTTTAACAATAAACATCTTTTAATAAAATAATTACAAAATATTTTAAAATATCATACCAATATATACTTTAATGACATATATATGTTATATTCTATCATTATTTAAATTATATGTTTCTTAATTTTAATTTTTTTTAAAAAAATTATGTTTATGTAACTTAATATAACCATAATAAAAATACCAAAGCAC